>CM062296.1:865400190-865675114 GCA_031216915.1 Pictodentalium vernedei | reverse complement strand
AATCATGCTTCGGCTGATGTTTATTTCCAATCAAAAGTACGGAAGTCACATATGGGTGGGGAGGAATGGAAGATCGCAGATATCATTGCGAAGATTGGAGAAACAACTAGGCGACACCTCCTGTTACTTCGGCAACGTTTGGCCATGGGAAAACACAGCTTCTCTAAGTTCTCAAGAGGTTATAAAAGTCAAGGGAGATTCAGAAGATATCAGCAACAATGCACGACAGCGCCGCATCTCAAGCAGAAATTGGAAGAATCGGCGCTGAACCATTTGTAATGCTGTACTCTGGCAAGCAGTCAGACACATTGAATGGCTTGAGATACTCAAAGTTCATGACAATGGTAACTTCCAGCAAGACAGGAATCGAACCTCAGAAACTACCACCAACTGAACGCGCGGCATACTTTCACAGCCTGTGAGTCCACCTACAAACGGTGGAATGGAAGCAATTGGATATTGATATCCTAGATCCTCAAAAATGGGGCTGGGAAATTCTCGAAAATGAGTTGATACCAGTGATGACTGACCTGGATGCAGCGTCCGAAGCTCTCCTGAAATTTATACGTTGCAAATGCAAAATGACCTCCAAACACCCCTCCGGAACGAATATACGCTCGTGTAGAAAGAACGCAATCGTATGTGTCTCTGCTTGTGGAGACTGTCGAGGGGATAATTGCCTGAACGTCGAGCCGGTTGAGATTGGAGTCGAAATTGGCGACAGCAGAGTGCCTTGGGGAACACCAGCATGATTTCGGTCAGATCACATCTCGGGATTAAATCATTGCGAAGAAAGTTGATCGATATCATTCTTCGCCATCTCGGGAGTTATAAAAAACATCGGCAGCAGAATTATAGGGATTGAGCGTGTGGACTGGCCAGCAAGATCCCTGATCTCAATCCAATCGAACATGTCTGGAATGAGTTACAGCTTGCAATGTCAGCCCGTCCAGTCCAGCCAAGAAGTGTCTAGGAGCTTGGTGCCATGCTGGTCCAAGAACGGAACAACATCCCACAAAAGATCACCAGGAACCCGATTGGAGCATAAAAAGGCGTTGTCAAGCTGTAATTAACATTAATGGGTCTCATACTCGATATTGAAGCCATACCAGTTCGCTCAGTCAACTTTTTGGCATATTGCAAAATTTCCTCTTTTTCCAAAAATATCCATTTTCCATGATTATCGTATTCAAAGGCTAAAAAATAAAGTCAAACACAAATAAAATCTTAATTTCTGTACTTAAATAATAAAAGATATAAATAAATAAAAAGTGTATACACTTTTCATAACAATATTTCAACTAAACCGTAAAACAGGTTGGTGCTTAGCAAACTTTAAGTAGTATATTTGTTTTGTCGCACGAGCGCTACCTGTCGTTACATTTTTATCTTTCCATTGGAACGACACCACATTCATTTGTCGTAGTTCACACCGAGAGAAACAGGTTTATACAGTCATTTAAAGTGGATTGAACTCTGAATATTAGTTGGATTCTCCCTTTTAGTAACTTCAGAGCGTGGTGTACTTACACCTTGCATGAAATCCCATCTCTCTTTATGTCCCACCAGCTCCCGAGGATAATTACCTTCTTTAAGTGCAAGAGCCATCACTTGCCATCTCTTAGGCTGAAATGTCTTTCGTTTTCTAAAGACTCGTTCAAGAGATCGGTGATGTTGGAACTCACAACTATTTCATCATTATAAATCTCCCTTCTCATTCCACGATAGATTTGGATCTACTTTCATACGGTTCAGTACAAAACTTGGCTTTACCCTTCATTGTTATTGGAACGGAATCTAAAATATCCTGGTTGAAGTTTTCACTCTCCGTTTTGATTTCGATTTGAACTGGTTCGGGAGTCTGGGCCTTTTATGAAATGTTAAGAATCGTTGTAAGAGTTCGTTTATTGCTTCATTTTGTCTTCCACTGTGAGATGCTCTTGTTCGAGAATGTCTCTCATCTCTTAATTGATCACTGACGCAGCTTTGACATTTGGAGTTCTATTGAGTTTGTAGTGTGTCTCGCGCTGTAAACGTTCCAATATCCAATGTTCCACTGAAACAATATTCTTGTCTTCTGTGTCATTAACTGTGTTAGGATGGTGGAGCCAACCCCATTGTAACCTGCTCGGTAGTCGGTACCTTTTTTGGTTTTCTTTCAGTTTCAAAAGTTCCTTTCTGGATGGTTTACCCTGGCTGCACCTTTGTCTTGTATGACTTTTGAAATGGTCTTGCCTGTTAAATTGTTTCGAACATACAGTGTACATGGACGGCATTTCTGTGTCGATTATAATTGCTCATGTCGTTAAATATTTTGCTGCAAAACACCTTAATGTTCACCCATGGCAAGTCAAAAGTGTAGTGAATAAGTTCTGGGAAACACCCCTTTATATACTCCACTCCACTCCATCCACTCCACTCCACTCCACTAGACCACTTGGGAGCCCGGTGGCTGAGTGGTAGACTGTTCGACTTCTATGCTAGAGGTCCCGAGTTCGATCCCCGTCCGTGACGACCCGCGTACTGTTCTTGGGCAAGGCACTTTATCCCGGTTGCCTAAATGGGGGCACGATAACGCCGTGTACCAAGGCGTCATGCACCATGCTTGAGCGGAGCTTGAACAGAGTTAGAATGTTGAGGAGCTGACAGTTGCTCGTCGTTGCTCGGTGGTTCTCTCCGGGTACTCCGGCTTCCTCCACCCGTAAAACTGTCCAGTAAAACTGTCCCGGTCACAATTAGCCACTGTGCATAAGTATGTGACCTTAAACCCCAATAAATAAATAAATAACCACGAGACCACTTCAGTTTTTTTTTCGCGTCTTCGATGGTGTCGTATGTGCTTGTGTGCTTGTGGTGAATGCTCTCACAACACACTGCGCACACAGACACATGCAGCCATTGACAGAGCTTTCGCCCCTAAACCAACCCCGTGAGCTTCTTCCTTCTCCGGATAATGACTGACGTTTTCAATACAAGTGGCATCTAGCATCATTTCTTATTAATATGATCCTACTCTCCTTCTTCCGACTCGTCATTCGATTCTGCCTCCATTTCAAATGAATGTTGATCCAAGATGGGATTGAACAAGAACTTTCTCTTTTCCAGAGCATATTTCTGGGATTCAATAAGGTCGTAGTCTTCATTCTCTCTTAGGTGTTTTGCTGTTTTCTTGATTTTTTTATGGATGGGATCTCGCTGAAAATTTTGCATAAACACGAATGTGTTAAGATATCCTGCGCCGACTGCTTCTCTGACTCTACGTCTGCGATATCTAGCTGCTTCTTCGGTGGCTTCATCTTTATCCATTCCATTTTTTATGTAACCACTAAGGAGTTTCTCGAAATCCTCCTGGAAAATATCTTAAGCACCTCTAACGATACACGCCATCGGATCAGCGGAATCGTCTTCCTCCATTAATTCTTCTTCAGATTCTATATTTTCTTCGCTTTCAGATTCTTCTGATTCCTTACTAGAATCATCCCTTGATGGAGAGTTACATTCGGTAGCAGCATGGCAGTATCGCATTGCGTTTTCACTCTTCGACGACCAGAGAACAAATGAGCACATTGTCATGTGAGCGTCCCTTTTTATAGAACTTTCTGCAAGGGTTGTCAATAGCCCATGGACTACTGGTTTAAGTAACTTTCCTAAAAATCCACCTTTTATATTATTCGTCTTGCTTTTCCTCATTTTATACTTGTGTGGAAAAAGAAGAGCTCTCTCGGATTTAGTCATTGGCACATTATAGTCCAAAAGGTTCATAGCACAATAACATATACATCGAATCAAATCATTACTTACCGTCTTCATCGTTGTTCTCACTTCACGTCTGTTAGCGTGGGCAAGAAATCGCAGGATATCTAGGTGCATGTTCAATCCTCCAATCCCTGCGTTTTTGGAGTCTTCATTTCTTTCGTGCCTCTCGGGACAATAACCATCTTCGTGACTTTTGCGTGTGAAGCTTCTGGAAAATTGTTTCCTACAAGATTTTACTCAAAGACGCGATTAAGGTACAACAGAACTATACCCCTACCCCCTCCCCTCCCTGCTATGGGTGTGTGTGATAAGGAAGGGGAGGATGTGTGAGAGAAAGAGAGACTTATCGTCGGTATAGTATGCAGATCAATGTGATAAGATTACCCTTACTCATATTGAAACTGTCTCGAAATCACCGAGAGTGATATATATATATATATATATATAGAGAGAGAGAGAGAGAGAGAGAGAGAGAGAGAGAGAGAGAGAGAGAAGAAGGAGAAAGATAGAGAAACAGACAGACAGTGGCAGACAGACAAGTTCTCTCTCTCGCTCTCTTCTCCACCCCCCCCCCCCCCTCTCTCTCTCTCCTTGTCTGAAAGAATTGAACCGCTTGTTTCGAGACAGTTTCAGTGTTGGTGGGGGTAATTGGAATTTAGTTTGCTGTTAAGTGTTTTTATGTAACCTTTTACGCGCTATGAACGCAGAATATATGTTGTTTTTCCGTGACATTGTATTTGGACACAACATAATTCGAGCTTATCTATTACTTCCGTGATGTGGGTGGAAGGGTCTAACTGCTTTAATAAATTATTACAATATGTACGGCAAGTAGTTATAAGAACAGGCCAGCACAAGTTCCAGTATTGGACATAAAGGCCTTAAATGCATACATATACATTCTTGGTGACAAGACTCCGGGTAGGTACAATTAGGGTGGGAATTCGCTTGGGGGGGGATGTTTCTGTTTGAAATTTCCAGTGGAATTCTCGATGGATAATATACTAGGGGGTATTCTTCTGGGGGACGGGTACTGTGCGGAGGAAGAGGGGCTACTATCCCGGGGTTATACTTTGGAAGTGTGTGTGTGGGGGGGGGGGGGGGAGCACCATCTTGTATACATATGTATTGCACCACTGCACTACATGATTCACCACCATACAGATCATGTTTTAGTACAATGGTATAACAAACTTCACCATGGTATACCTGGAACATACAGTGGCATATTACGATACGCCATCATAGCATGGATTACCGTGTAGTACCATGCAATAACATGATTTAGAACTATGGCACACCATAGTTTAGTATAATACATTTCGGTTTATCATGCTTTTACTTTGGGTACCATGGTGTTTAATGTATAGCCGTTGTATATTACGGTATAACACCACTGGGTGAAAATCCACTGACTGACTACACGATCGTGTCTGGAATACTTTTTTGTGAAATAACGGAAAGTTATTGCGAAATAATAACTAGTTTTGCGAAATAACGCAATAGTTTTGCGATATAACGGTAGTATGGTAGTATGACATGATCTGTATGGTGCTACCACCCTCCCCGTAAGAATACCCACCCCGATAGTACTCATCCGGAGCTTTGCCACCTAAAATGTATATGTATATATTTAAGGCTTTTAAGCCCAGTACTGAAACTCATGCTGGCCTGTTCTTATACCTGCTTGCCATACATATTACAATGATTTATTAACGCAGCTACTCCCATCCATCCAAATCTCGTAAATAAAAGATACGGGAATTATGTTGTATCCATCGTATCGGCAATATAATACCACAGAAAACAACATATACACTGCGTTCATAGCATGTACAAAGTTTAAAAAAAACACTTAACAGCAAATTAAACAAACAATACCTTCACCCACATTCGGCGATTGGGTTTCTTCCATGAATTCAGCGGACCCAGACAGTCAAGGAGGGAGAGACAATAAGCCTCGAACTTGTGTGTTTGAGAGAGCGGGGAGATGGGGTCTACCCATGTTGTGAGTACCTAGACAATAGTGTTTGTGTCTACACGAGGTTTTTTCTTGTTATCGAAATGTCCTCGTGAATACAACAATGGGCTAGAGCCCCCACCCCACCCACCCACCCCACCACAATAATACTGAACCATGATATTGTATATTACTATACCGCGCTGAATCACTGTAGTCCACGATATCATGGCGCACCATAATATATCATGGTAGATCTAATGTGTACCATAATAAAGTTTGGTATACAGTTGTACTATGACATGCCTTTACAAATAATTCTGAACGCAATGATAATTACGCAAAATTTGGGACTAAATGGTCACGTTCGGACATCTTGAATTTCGGATCCACCCCAAAACACTCGTTCTCGTCACGTGATGATAACAAGAGTACCTGGGAAGTTTCGTAAATATTGATATATACTATTTAAAAAGTGAGATATGTGAAGAAAAATATTTATATTTTCATCAAAAAGACAGTCGTGGCGTTGCACTGTGACATCTGGTGAAGATTTCAGCGATAGTTGGGTTCTGACAAGCAAACATTCCATGCACTAAGCTTCAGAAGTCGTGGACGGTCAGTCAGAGAATTTACCACGTTCAGTCCAAAACCTCAATACCTTGTATATCCTCTTCGATTCGCGAAACAAGCGTGAATCCGATGTGGCATACTCCTCGCCAAATATCCAATATCAGTTTGACATCAGATGTTATTCCATTCTTCCTGAAGTGCAGTGGACATTAGTTGGAGGCAGTTGGCGTTGTCGTACGCGCCTACCAAGCATATCCCAGACGTGCTCGATTGGTGAAAGGTCTGGACTTAGTGCTAGCCAAGGCAGCCAGCAACAGATGTGCGAAGCAGTGGTCAGACTATCCGAAAATGCCTACACAGGTGGAATTTGTACGCTCGAAGACATCGAATAATTCCACATTTGACTAATGCCACACATCGCAGCAATGCGTATTTGGTGTTGAGCACGACAGCGCTGGGTGGAGCAACGTTATGTAATGGTGAAATAGGGGGTGGTGTGTGGATGACGAGTTGAACAGGTAACACAATTATTCCCACATATCCTTACGTTTAAAGAATAGTAGAGCTGTCACGATTAATCGATTGTTGATCGGTCATGGCGAAATCGATTAGTATTTTTCGTTGTCGAATAATCGGTAAATTATATCCCGTTTTAGACGTTTAATAATTAAAAGAAAATATGTTGAAAAAACTATTGTTTCTAAAGGTAAAGAGTTAAGAACATCGATGTTAAACCCCAAGAAGCTATTGGAAGCATTTGTCTTTCGGGTACATTCATCAAAGCTTTGATGTTCTGAACTTTTGAACCGTCAGTGTAATAATCAAGACCGGTCGGCAGTTGCGAAGTTCGCAACTGCCGACCGGTCTTGATTATTACACTGACGGTTCAAAAGTTCAGAACATCAAAGCTTCGAATGTTACTAAAAGAGGATCGTCTTCGTTGTTTACTTGAGGTAGGCCAACTGACTTCAACTTCATTTTTATCGACTTCAAAGAAAAGGAGATGGGGGTCATCTGGGTACGATCAAGCGATTATCATCGATTATTTGCGACGATTAATCGATTCCTAAATTAAAAAATCGTGACAGCCCTAGTAAAAATTATAAGAATAGTAGAGAATATCTATATTTTGGTGACCACGACGGATATATGGGAATAATGATGTTACCTGTTCAACTCGTCATCCACACACCGCCCCTATTTCACAATTTTCGTTTAACTTATATGTGGGAGCGCGGTGGCCCCGTTGGTAGAGGTGCAGGCTGCAGACCGAGAGGTCCTCGGTTCGAATCCCACCTGCGGCAACCGCGTTGTGTCCTTGGGCAAGACACTTCATCTCCATTGCCCGCGTGGGGGCACGATGACGCCGTGTACTAAGGCATACTGCACGTCGATGGTGCGCATGTCTTCAACCAATCTAACCATGCCTGTGCTGCAGTGCGGAGTTACGATGTTGGGGAGCTGGCAGCTGCTCGTCGTTGCTCGGTGGTTCTCTCCGGGTACTCCGGCTTCCTCCACCCGTAAAACTGTCACGGTCATGATTAGTCATTGTGCATAAATATGTGACCTTAAACATCAATAAATAAATAAATAAATATTAACTTATATGTCCAATGGCATCGTACTGCACCCATCATCTCTTACTTGTCGTTTTTGATAGAAGTAGGACAGACCTGCTCTACTCTGAGTGTTTTGGACAATTATTTAGTTTCTCTAACCCACTTACACCCCAATATTTTATACCTCCGCCAACCATATAACCTAATTACATCCAATTTCGTATTCCTACACCTTCATATTAGCTCCTTTTGCTCCTTCATGTAGCCTAAAATACTCGTATGTGCTTATGTGAAAATTCACTATGTGCTTTAAAACCGATGTGCCCGTGTTTAAAACCGATGTGTCCGCAAGTAAAACCGATTTGTCCGTATGTAAAACTGATGTGTCTATATGTAAATCTGATGTGTCCATATGAAAAACCTATGTGCATATGTTTAAAACCGATGTGCACTATGTAAAACCGATGCGCACGTATGTAAAACCGATGTGCCCGTATATAAAACCGATGTGCACGTATGTAAAACCGATGTGCACATATGTAAAACTAATGTGTATATGTTTAAAACCGATGTGTACATGTTTAAAACCGATGTCTATATGTTTAAAACCGATGTGCCCGTATGTAAAACTGATGTGTATATGTTTAAAACCGATGTGCCTGTATGTAAAACGGATGTGCACATATGTAAAACTGATGTACGCATGCGCGTATTTGAGGATACTCTTCACTGTCTTATAAATCAGGATGTCCACCCAGTTCTCATTTGTTCTCAACGCGTTCAAAGAGAGAAGACATGCCGAGCCACAACTGTAAATTCTGTAGGAAAGCATTCTCAAGAGCTTTACACGCAATAGACACGAAGCTGGTTACTGCCTCAAGAGGTTTGGGATGACGGGTGAAGGCAATCAGTCAAACGAAGATTATAACTTGTCTGATTCTAACGAGAGCACATATTCCGAGTCAGACGATAGTGATACAACCACTGAAAGTGAATATTCAGAAGAGGAAGATGGCGAAACGAACATAATGGACACTTTAATCATAAGAGCATATGACGATAATACAGCTAAATTTCAGAGACTGAAAGTGTCGTACGCAGAAAATGGCGTTGCCCACAGACGAGGCCACGAAAGTGGCCAGGGAAGCTCTTAGAGGCAGCGTGAGACCTTCCCTCTGTAGAAGATTATTTAAGGCAATGAGTCGAGTAAGACACTTCAGACAACATCTGGTCTATGGAAAAATTAGAAAAACTGCTCAGCGGCTTCAAGATGAGGAGGGTTACGAATGAACGAAGCTGAAAAATTCGCAAATGAGAAACGAAAATACTTGTTTGATCCATTATTAAGAAAATACACGTTTTCTGGATGTGCAGACAGCTTGGGATCATAACTAGAGAAAGTCCAGAAGAACAACAACAACAAAAACTGCCCCTTTTCAGAGACAAAAGACAGTTACTGAACATTTAATTATGTTTATTGTATGCTTACCTGTAAAAGTATTGTAAAACTACTTATTGTAGAAATTACTTATGGTGAAATTGTAAAATTACTTGTAAAAATTTATTGAAGATCCATTTTGGCTGATTGTAAATCCATTTTAATTGATTGTAAAACCATTTTCACTTTGAAAAAATTACTTGTAAATTTTTAAGTCTGATTGCAAATCCATTTTGACTATTCGTCCCCTGAGTTCCAAGGTGTTCTATGTGCCCGTAGGCACATAGAACACATTGGAACTCAAGTGACGTATTGTAAAATCAATTAATTACTTGTAAAACTGATTTTATGTGAAAATAAAATTTAATAGAGAAAAAATTTAGAGTTGTTCATTCCTTTTCAGCTTACCTATGAGTTGAGCATGCTATAGTAGTTTACTACAACACTTCGGATCACTCATCTATTCGCCACGCAGAAAATACTGCATGGCACGATCTGATTGGACAGTTGTTTGACCAGTCAGAGAACGCCTGCGTGGGATAATTTTACAACACGCTTATCTATTGGTCCTATGGAACATACCGCCGTGTGGAATGATCTGATTGGACAACTGTTTGACCAATCAGACACCGCCGCGATCTTACTGCGACGTGACACCATCTTATCTATGACATAATCAAACAGTGTACATGGTCTTTATCATATTAAGCTTCTTATAAACAAAGGAGCCCTTTATCATAATACCTTTATCTATGGCATAATCAAACATACCAGTTGTCCCTTATCTATTTGCATAATTATACAACGTGACACTATCATATCTTCTTATAAACAAAGTTTCCCTCTATCTTAATCACCATTATCTATGCATTGACAAAGACCAGGTGTTCTCTATCATAATTCCTTTATGACAAGTCTAAACAAACCAGGTAGTCTTCAAATTAATCTTTGTAGTTACGTGTACATGTCCTTGACAACATTTACCTTAGAGATATTTACCAAGAAATAAAGTTAAGGGAAGGGCAGGGAGGGGATAGGGGATGGTGGAACTCTTTTGTTAGTACTCATTGGATACCTCAGTTTGAATGTCCCCCCAGCTTTGGGCTAGCCTTTGGGAGGGGAGGAACAGTCCAGGGCTTTGGTGGGGAAGGACCAGGCTTCTGGAAGGGGGAACCCACATACAGGGAAGGCCAAAACAATGTGGGGGAAAGCCTAAATAGGTTATAAATAGCCCGGGTCCCAAAATGGGCTTTGGGGAAGGATAGCCTAATAAATAGGGTACAAACAGGACAGGTAGGGTAAGGGGGCGCCTAAAAATAACCTAGACCTAGTGTGGAGAGGGGAGGGGAGAGGGGACTGGGAGGGGAGGGAAGGCCTAACGGATTTGGGCGCCGGGGTCGATGACCCCGGTCATGGTCGCACCCCGGGGTCCTGGTAAAGAGGGCCGATCTCTGCATCCTATACTACTAGTATAACCCATTGTTTTAGAACAAAGAAAAACCTTGTGGAGACACAAACACTATTGTCTAAGTACTCACAACATGGGGAGATCCCCCTCCCGCTCACACACACACACAAGTTTGAGCCTTATTGTCTCTGTCTCTATCGCAGTCTCTGACTATCTAGCTGCACCGGCAAAGCTCCGGGTAATAAGGCACAATCGGGTACATTCTATACTACTCATATATACTGCGTTCATAGCATGTACAAGGTTACAGAAGACACTTGACAGAAAATTAACCCCCCTTTTCATCGATTTCCCCCACAGACCGCTGCCGAGTATTATATATTCAAAGATGCGATTAAGATACATCGGAACTATATCCCCCCCCCCCCCCCCCCCCTCGTTATGAGTATGTGTGATAATGAGGGACGGAGGGTGAATGAGGGGAGAATTTATTTATTTTATTGGTGTTTAAGGTCACATACTTATGCACAATGGCTAATCGTGACCGTGACAGTTTTATGGGTGGAGGAAGCCGGAGCACCCGGAGAGAACCACCGAGCAACGACGAGCAGCTGTCAGCTCTCCAACAGCGTAACTCTGAAATCTGCACCGCAGCACAGGCAGGGTTAGATTGGTTGAAGACATGCGCACCATCGACGTGCAGTACGCCTCAGTACACAGCGTCATCGTGCCCCCATGCAGGCAGTCGGGGTGAAGTGTCTTGCCCAAGGACACAGCGCGGTTGCCGCAGGTGGGATTCGAACCGAGGACCTCTCGGCTTGCAGCCTGCACCTCTACCAACTGGGCCACCGCGCCCCCTAATGAGGGGAGAATACGGGAGAGAACGGAGACTTAGCTGTGTATTGTGAACATCAGTGTGGTAAGATTACACTCACCCACATTGAAACTGTCTCAAAATAGCCGAGAGTGATAGAGAGAGGAGATCGAGGGAGAGAGATACAGACACAATAAGCCACAAACCTGAGTGTGTGTGGGTGTGTGTGTGTGTGTGGGGGGGGTGGGGGGGGGGGGGTGGTGGGTTCTTCCCAATGCGATGAGCACCTAAGCAATAGTGTTTGTGTATCCACAAGATTTTTCTTTGTTCTTGCTATGACATCACAAATAAAACAATGGGTTAGGGTTTGCAACTCTACCGGTGGGTAGTATCACAGAAAGGAACCATTCTGGTGGGAATTGTCTCTGTATATTATCCGGCTAACTCTCGGGGGGAGGGGGGTGTCTTTGGGGGAAATTTCAAAGGCTGATATACCGGGGTGCACTCTTGGGAGAGAGTCTTTATGAGGAGAACACTCGTGTCGCGGGTACTATCAGGATGGGTACTCACTTGGGGGCCTCGGCACCAGCACCAAAGTCTTGATACACCGTGGTATCCTCTGGTATTTAAGTTAAAAAACATGGTGTAAACCTGCCATGTACACCATGCATGGTAAACCATGGTACATTTCATAATATTAAAGGGGCTGGAGGGGGAACGGGGCATGGGCAGCTATTCTTCATGGTATTTTTTGCAATTTAATTACAGAAACGAGTTGCAAAATGAAAAGACATAGTTTTGTTAATCCAAAAGCACTCATTTGTATGCTATGTAAAAGTTTTGTTAATCCAAAAGCACTCATTTGTATGCTATATATAAGTTTTGTTAATCCAAAAGCACTGATTTGTATGCTATATAAAAGTTTTGTTAATCCAAAAGCACTGATTTGTATGCTATATAAAAGTTTTGTTAACCCAAAAGCACTCATTTGTATGCTATATAAAAGTTTTGTTAACCCAAAAGCACTCATTTGTATGCTATATAAAAGTTTTGTTAATCCAAAAGCACTCATTTGTATGCTATATAAAAGTTTTTGTTAATCCAAAAGCACTCATTTGTATGCTATATAAACGTTTTTGTTAATCCAAAAGCACTCATTTGTATGCTATATAAAAGTTTTGTTAATCCAAAAGCACTCATTTGTATGCTATATAAAAGTTTTGTTAATCCAAAAGCACTCATTTGTATGCTATATAAAAGTTTTTTGTTAATCCAAAAGCACTCATTTGTATGCTATATAAAAGTTTTGTTAATCCAAAAGCACTCATTTGTATGCTATATAAAAGTTTTGTTAATCCAAAAGCACTCATTTGTATGCTATATAAAAGTTTTTGTTAATCCAAAAGCACTCATTTGTATGCTATATAAAAGTTTTTGTTAATCCAAAAGCACTCATTTGTATGCTATATAAAAGTTTTGTTAATCCAAAAGCACTCATTTGTATGCTATATAAAAGTTTTGTTAATCCAAAAGCACTCATTTGTATGCTATATAAAAGTTTTGTTAATCCAAAGGCACTCATTTGTATGCTATATAAAAGTTTTTTAAAAATAAATATAAAGTTTTGTTCAATTTGACAGTCAAGAAGAGGTTTTGTTATGGACCGTCGTCGGTACGTTTGTCCACCTGTACGTTAACACGTCCAGACTGCAGGCCATCTTTTTGTATCGATCTTTACGAAACTTCCCAGGTACTCTTGTTTGACCATGTGACAAGAACGGGTGTTTTGGGGTTGATTCGAAATGGTTGACCCCCATACAGATTATGTCATAGTATCATGGTATAACAAACTGTACAATGGTATATCTTGGGTGTACCAGGGTATATTATGGTACGCCATGCTATCACAGATTATTCATTTATTTATTTAATTATTGGTGTTTAAAGTCACATATTTCTATACTTCTGCACAATGGCTAATCATTACCCCCTACTCTGTCTCTATCTCTGTCTGCCCCCACCCGCTATCTCTCTCCTGTTGTCTACACAACGCTGACGAGACAGTTGCTGTGAACCCATAAATTCACGAGAGAACATGCAATCGTTGGAGAACCAAATTCATAGTCTGGTTGTTCGGCTGGACCAAGTTGAGGTTCGTTAATACCACCGCTTACTTCGTGCTTCACAATGTCTTGGCGCTATAGATTAAAACTGTCAGACCGACACTCTCGCTTTTAAGCGGCGCGAGTGTGGATTCCGCACAGTTCAATCATGATGATTTGATGACGACCAACTCGATTCCTTGGGTGTTGGGAAACCAAAGCGACCATGCTATCACGTCTGTTTCAGGTGTGCTTTCTGGAGGGAGAACTGACACCCTTGGAGGCCTCAGAAGATCAAAGTCTTGAAACCTGTTGATTTGCGCCTTGTTTCGATTTTGTACTGACAGGGAAAGTTTTCGTCGTGTTTTAGCGCTTTTCTTTCGAGAACACCCAGCAGACGGATAATGGATTATTCATACATTTATTTATTTATTGGTTCCTAAAGTCACATATTTCTGCATAATGGCTAATCACAACCATATATGGACTACTGTGGTACACCGCTGTATTTCCATACAAAACCATGGTTTAGTATTCTCGGGGCGAGAAGGACAAAGAAAAACCTTGTGGAGATACACTCACTGTTCTCTAGGTGCTCACAACATGGGAAGAACCCCCCCCCCCCCTCCCCCGCTTTCTCACACACACAAGTTTGAGGCTTATTGTTTTTCTCTCCCTCTCTCCTTGTATGAAGAAACCCAACCGCCTTGGTTCGAGACAGTTTCAATGTTGGTGGGGGTAATCGGAATTAAATTTGCTGTTAAGTGTTTTTGTAACCTTTTACACGCTTTAAATGCAGTATATATGCTGTTTTTCCGTGGTATTATATTTCCGATACGAAGGTCACAACATAATTCGCCTGTACCTCTTACTTACGTGACGTGATATGGGTGGATGGGCGTAATTGCTTTAATAAATCATTACAATATGTATGGCAAGTAGGTATAAGAACAGGCTAGAATGAGTTCCAGTATTAGGTTTAAAAGTTAAAAGCCTTAAATACATACATATACATTCTGGGTGACAAGACTCTGGGGAGGTACAATCAGGTATTCTCTCGGGGGGGGGGGGGGTGAAATTTGCAGTGGAAATCTCGGTGGATAATATACTTGGGGAATTCTCTCGGGGGAAGAACACTGTGCGGGGGACTCTCGGAGGAAGGGGGAGGGCTATTATCCGGGGGTTATGTTATGGAGATGGGGTGGGGGGCACGACCTTGTATACATATATAGCACCATTGTAGTACATGATATACCACTACAGATCATGTCATAATACCATGGTATACCTGGAACTTGCAATGGAGAATTACGATACACCATGATGCCATGGATAACATGTGGTACACCGTCGTATAGTTCTATGCAATGACATGGTTTAGTATTATGGTACACCATAGTTTAGTATAGTACACTTCGGTTTATCATGCTTTTACTTTGGGTGCCATGGTGTTTAATGCGGATGTATATTACGGTATAGCACCACTGGTTGAAATTGACTAACTACAAGATCTGTACCTGGAATACAGGTTTTTTTTAGAAATAACGCAATACGTTTGCGAAATAACGCAATACTTTTTGCGAAATAACGCAATACTTTTTGCGAAATAACGCAATACTGTTTGCGAAATAACGCAAAAGTTATTGCGAAATAACGAAATGGTTTTGCGAAATAACGCAACAGTTTTGCGAAATAACGCAATACGTTTGCGAAATAATGCTAAGTTCAAATGCGAATTAACGCAATACTTTTGCGAAATAATGCAATAGTTTGCGAAATAACGCAATATTTTTGCGAAAAAACGCAATACTTTTGCAAAATAATGCAAAAGTTATTGCGAAATAACGCAATACTTTTGCGAACTAACGCAATACTTTTGCAAAATAACGCAAAGGTTATTGCAAAATAACGCAATACTTTTGCGATATTACGCAATAGTTTGCGAAATAACGCAATACTTTTGCAAAATAACGCAATATTTTTGCGAAATAACGTGGAAGTTATTGCAAATAATGTAATACTTTTGCGAAATAACGCAATACTTTTGCGTAATAATGCAATACTTTTGCGAAATAACGCAATATTTTTGCGAAATAACACAAATGTTATTGCGAAATAACGCAAACATTCACCGTTTTAAAAAAAGTTACTTTTCGCATTTGACCGTAATGGGCTTCAAGAGAATGGCAACATTTTCATTGTTAAAACTTGGAGAGATACTGTCAACACACAAATTAACATTGCCAAAGTTCTAATTAGCAGGGTTATCAGGAGAGAGAGAGAGAAAATTTTCCCTCATCCATAGCCTTATAGTCAATTTCTTTCACTGTACGACGAGATCTGTCACTGCTGGAATTTTGATATCGAGTCCGCCATAACGGAATCGGGAAGAGTCGAACCTAGGAAGATTCCTCCTTGGATTCTTGACCCTGGGAAGATTCGGTCCGTGTACTCAGTGATTGACACATAATTAGTATATTCATGTCCTGTCTGGAGGTTCGGCAACTGACATAACTTAACAAGTGACAATATTATTGACAATGACGAGATATATAAAGAATTGTTTATTAATTCTAATACAGTGGAGCCCATTTATTTGGATATCTCTTAATTGTATATCCCTGTTAATTAAATATAATTTTCAAACACAAAATCATTTATCATACCTTCAGTACAAATTTGATCTGTTAATTGCATATGGGTTGTAGAGTAAACTCCTGTTAATTGTATATAAATCTTTGTAATGTCGAAAAAATTACTGTGACACGCACAAAATTCCTCTTAATTATCAACCTTTTTGGCCTCACTATATCCAATACAGGCATTTATTCTATTATATCTTGTTTGACAGCACTCTATGCGCTCTGTCAAACAAGATATGATAGAATAAATGTTCAGTTTACCCCGGAATACAGGAGACTGATCAAATCCCTGTTAATTGTATACTACTGTTAATTGAATAATTTTCACTGGCAAAATGGATATTCGATTAAGAGGATTGTACTGTAACATATTAGATAACATTATTTAACAACTTAACAACACAAAATCTCAAACACTACAATTTTACATATTATATACATAATTATTATATACAAAATGTCATACAAAACACTGGTGGTGGTACAAGTATATTCGTTTAAAGATATACAGTGGAAACCTGTTAATTGAATACCTACTTTGCCAATGAACATTATTCAATTAACAAGAGTATTAATTTTACAGGGATTGTGTCACTTTCCTGTATTCTGGAGATAAAATTAGCATTTATTCTATTATATCTTGTTTGACAGAGCTCCATGAGCTCTGTCAAACAAGATATAATAGATTAAATGCCTGCATTGGATGTACCGAGACCAAATAGGTCTATAAACAAAGGAAAACTGGGAAGAGTCATGGCAACTTCTCGACAGGTTACAAGATATTTTATTCAATTAAAGGGAGTTTACTCTATAACCTATATTCAATTAACAGATCAAATTTGTACTGGAGGTATGTTAAATGGTTTTGTGTTGGGAAATTATATTCAATTAACAGGAATATACAATTAAGAGATATCCAATTAAGTGGGTTCCACTGTATAGACGTAACTATAAAAGTTATTTTTTAGTTTTTCAAAGTGTGTCAATTTTATTTGTAAACAAGGAGGCATTCAGTCGTTCTAACATCTACGTCTCAAAAGTTGGTCCATAGTGAATCTATTCCCTTGCCGATTGTAGTTCATTTCCTTTAATATTTGGTGTACATTGTTTCATATTCAGGATGAATAAAAAGCTTCAGTGCGCCAAAGCGCACATGGACGATGTGGGATTTGAAATCTGATGAATGAAACGGATCCTGGACTTTTCGCCGTAAATACATTTCGCCAGAAAAGACATTAAGACAGTTCGCCGGAACATAAAATTTTGAAAAAAGACACTTCGTCAAAGTTTTTTTACTGGGAGAAAAATGTAAAAAAAAGTAACAGAATGTAACTTTATCTTATCAACCCAGCAAATATCCTAATAATATCTAGCCAACAATTACAATATTTTTTTTATAAAATGAAGTAAAATCTATCTTTGTCGGTATTGTTCACAGGTGACTCACTACATGGACAGAACTATATGTAACAGTAATTACTTATTTTGTTTTGCAGCAAGTAAATTGAGATCAATAGTAAAGTGTTAATATACTGCATCAAAAAAAAACTAACTCACGACCCCGCATTCGAATGAACGCATCTTTAAGGGTTATCATTTTATGCTGTGTTTGCGTCCAACCTTGATGGACCTTTATTTTATTTTTTTTAAACAATAAATTTCAACTGAAATGTCGTTAGGCGAGCAGGCACGGCCTATATAAACACCACCCCATACACAAATATACAGTCACATTAAAATAGAACAGGTGCATGTGTAGTAGAGAAGCAAAACACAACAGTCAAGTGATTAAATCCTTGCCTATCACATAACTTACCATTGTATTAGCTTTTCTGAAATTAGAAGAGGTAAGGTTTTCAGAGTTGTCTTTCCTGTTGCATTCGTAACTAAAACGTGATAATATCTATGTCCCGATACCAACCGCAATACCTTGCAGTGATTGGTCAATGCCTCGCTGATTTTATTGTATGTCACCGGGCACGTGCATATGTCTACTGTCAGCGATTCTTATATCCACTGTCAATGACAGCGTCTCGTTGCCATGAGCAACGGTTCATCGCAATGTCTTTTTTCACTTGAAATCAACTGAGACAAATGCATTTAACTGAAGTAAAATACACACAAAAGTACCGTTAAATATTACGTACAAAAAGATTAGTTATGTAAACATGGGTAATTATTTATGAAACCAATTAAATTATAAGGTCTCTTTTCATTAATTTACTGTAACATAAACTGAAACAAATCAAGACCATCGCGCCCCATCGATTGCATACTTAAACATTGAATAAAGGGAAATCACTCCAGTCTGTTATGATAAAAGTTAACACCTTACCAAAACAATGTCTGCTGTCTAATATTCGCTGTACAACAACAAATTTTAAAATGATTCGAATGAAGCGATTTGTAAGAACGGGACATTTACGTTATTCTGTTTGTTGACAGGGGACATGGTCTCACGTTCCCTTCATGAAACATATATTCAACCTCGGCTGACGCCTTAGTTGAATGCAAATTCCATGCAGGGAACGTGAGACCATGTTCCCATGTCAACAAACAGAATAACTTATATTATTCTGTAGTATACCAATTTTTTTTTTTATTAGGGTTTAACGACACATTAACAGCCAGGATCATATCATGTCGGTGACAGTTTTACAGGTGGAGGAAACCGGAGTACTCGGAGAGAACCACCGAGCAACGACGAGCAGCTGTCAGCTCTCCAACTGCGTAACTCTGAACTCTGCACCGCTGCACAGGCAGGGTTAGATTGGTTGAAGACATGCGCACAACGACGTGCAGTATGCCTTAGTACACAGCGTCATAGTGCCCCCATGTAGGCAGTCGGGGTTAAGTAAGTGCCTTGCCCAAGGACACAATGCGGAAGCACGAATCAGACGCTGAAATGGTCACCCATCCAACTGCTAACCGTGCTCGACGTTCCTTAACTTCGGTGATCTGACGAGAACCGGTTACCACGATGCCACCGCGCCTCCTTGGCAACAATTAGAAGAGTCCATATTCATTATTTGGGGAAGACCAGTCAATATTTTCAATGTGCAGCCCCAGGGCTGCACGTTAAAAATATTGATTGGTCTACCCCACACATAGTAACTCTGGGACCCGGAACTTTGGAGGATCGGGCTTGGCCCAGGATTCTTGGATCAGGCCTGGGTCTCTCAACTTATATTATTCTGCAGTATACCAATACATTAACAACAACATAACATTATAAATTATTAGAACATAAAGTATACGGGAATGGGAAGGAGTGAATAAAGTGTGAACAATGAAAACACTGCATTAATAGACGAAAACAGAGTTGTCTTTCCTGTTGCATTCAAAACTAAAACGTGATAAAGATTTTATATCCCAAACGCAGCATTTCTCATTTACTGAAGTCACCGTCAAGGTTAAAAAATGGAATTCCCGCAGACAGTGAAAATATGTTTCAAGTCAATTGATGGAAAAATAGTGATTGGACATGTTTTGGTTTTTAATATTTTGGATTCAAATGTTGGACTTATAATTAACAGATTACATTCAAACAAAGAGGTAAGAAATTTCTTTCATAAAATAGACCAAACTTTTATGAAAACTCCACTAAAAAATATTTCCACAAAATATGTAAAATTCTGATCAAAAATCATTAAAATATATAGAGGATATGGAATGAGTGTTTGTCTCCTATAATATTTATGAAACGAGTCTAAGAATTTTCCGTTTTGGCAAACGGAAAATTTGGACGAGTTTCATAAATATTATAAGAGAAAAACACTAATTTCATATTCTATTTATCATATGACACACACACGCACAAATTAGCCACTTAGTATGATTTTTTAACTCATCACATAACTTGATTTGCAGACGGCACTTGGAAAAAACATCCTTGTATAACTAAAAATTGTCATTTTTTGCTTCCAAAACATAGGTTATGACAACTCATTGGAACGAGCTCGTTCCAATGAGGGGTCATAACCTATGAATTGTAAGCAAAAAGTGAAAATATAAAAAAATGAGTGTCGTTTTTCTTGTAGGTAAAAGATTAATACAATATAACCCATCCTAACTAAATAGGACAGATAACATAAATTCTCCCTACTGAAATTATGCAAATGTTACCCAGTTGTATTTGTTTAGCCAATCAAATTGTCCAGTTTTGAAATTGACCAATGAAAGCTCCAAACTCTAATTATGCAAATTATGAAAATGTGGCCCAGTTCTATTTTGTTCAGCCAATCAAATTGTCTAGTTTTGAAACTGACCAATGAAATTGACAGAAGACTTTATCACTGATTAATATGGAAAAAAATATCAAATGTTTTAAAGTGAACAAAACAGACAAGTCATATGATAAATTCAAATAACAACGTTTCTAACTAACTGAATAAAATATAAATTTAAAAAAGTGAGAAGATACAGCCCTTCATGCCAGAGCAGGGGATTTCCCAGGGAAAAAATTTGAAATATGAGACAAAAAGATGCAATGTCCTTGACTATGAGTTCGTTTGTGTCCAAAATTTATAAGTTGTGAAAGGTATCAATAATTAGGCTACATAACCCGAGGGGTAGAGGGGGGCTGACTGAAATTGGGCGGGGGTTGTGCCTCCCTCAGCCCTCCATGGCTACGCCACTGCCTGTAGATACCCAAAATTATCTCTGGTCAGTGACCCCTTTTCTAAACCAATTTGATTAACTGACTTGGCTTCTGGCTTAAAATTAAGTAGACTGCTAGGTTCTCGTCAGATCACCAAAGTTAAGCAACGTTAAGCCCGGTTAATGCTTGGATGGATGACCATCTGAGCTATCGATTCAGACTCCCGCATTGTGTCCTTAGGCAAGGCACTTAACTCTGATTGCCCACATGGGTGCACGATGATGCCGTGAACTAAGCGTACTGCACATTGATGGTGTGCATGTCTTCAACCATTCTAACCCTGCCTGTGCTGCAGTGCAGAGTTACGATGATGGGGAGCTGGCAGTGGCTCGTTGTTGCTCGGTGGTTCTCTCTGTGTACTCCGGCATCCTCCACCCGTAAAACTGTCACGGTCATGATTAGCCATTGTATCATAACTATTTGACCTTAAACACCAATAAATAAATAAATAAATAAATAAATAAATAAATAAATAAATGGCCTGCTATTATGCACGGAATCAAATGAGTTTCCAACCCAGTTAATTACAGAAATGCCTCTGTAATTGGGTAATTGGCCAGGTCTTAAAAATTACCACTTTTAAAGATAAGTTTCATTATGGTTGAGCCCCATACATCCGGATATTTTCCAGAGTTCAGAATTGAGTAAAACATTTTATTTAAAAGCGATTTTATAATAGAAGCACTACATTTGAGTATCGTCTTTGATATAGAATCAAAACCACTGCTCTTGTTGTTTGGCAATTTATTTGTAGATTTCTGAATTTCATCCTGTTGTATTTCTAAGGATAATTCTTGGTATTTCCTCATACAATTGGGTTATTGAAATACTGTGATTACCATCATTAGAACCATTTCCAGGATTAAGTAATTTGTACCTATACATTAGTATTAATGTTATTACAATTATCTTTTATAGATTTAGTTTATAGCTCTGAAAGGAGATTCAAATAGTATTTGGGGCCTTTCTTAAAATTTGATGCAAAATTATTGACAATTTCTTGTTTATTTTCTTTCTTATTTGAATT
The DNA here is from genome assembly GCA_031216915.1 of Pictodentalium vernedei. Taxonomy (NCBI): domain Eukaryota; kingdom Metazoa; phylum Mollusca; class Scaphopoda; order Dentaliida; family Dentaliidae; genus Pictodentalium; species Pictodentalium vernedei. The sequence goes on along the minus strand of CM062296.1, from coordinate 865,653,175 downwards.
AATGTTTCTTTTCAGTTCCCTGTAGAATGAATAGCATTTCATTGTAACTTGGTAGGATGACTGTATAATGCCAAGATGAGAACATCCAATTTTAGTTCAGTCACAAGTGACGACCGCAGGGGCTTCTTACCTAGATTTCCTATCATTTGGATTACTTGATGCTTGCCGTGCCAAGGATTTTACTGGTTTTTATAGGTGCCCACAAGGGGAAACACCAAACCGTCCTCTGGCCGAACCATCCTCTGTAATTTTATCCAAACTGGCCGCTACTTTTTAGTTTAAACAACATTTATTACTGAATTATTTATTTGTTTATTGGTGTTTAAGGTCACATATTTCTGCACAATGGCTAACCATTACCGTGACAGTTTTATGGGTGGAGAAAGCCGGAGTACCCAGAGAAAACCACCGAGCAATGGCGAGCAACTGTCAGCTCCCCAACATACCAACTCCACACAAGCAGGGTTAGCATTGGTTGAAGAAAGGTGCACCATCGACGGTCAGTACGCCTTAGTACACAGCGTCACCGTGCCCCCACGTGGGAAATGGGGATGAAGTGTCTTGCCCAAGGACACAACGCGGTTGCCACAGGTGGGATTCGAACCAAGGACCTCTCGGCTTGTAGCCTGCACCTCTACCAGCTGAGCCACCGCGCACCATTTATTTATTACTGAAAGTGACAATTGTGTACATCACGCTAACAGATAAAAAGAAACAGCTCAATAAATTAATGCTATACAATGTAACAGGACAACAGAATTCAAGAATATATGTAAGGGATTCAACAATAAACTATAAGCTTTTGGAAGTCGTCTCCCTTGTTGGATCGACTATTTGATTAGAAAATAACATGAGGCATTTGCCAGACTAATATTGTTTAAACCAGTAAAAAAAATAACAGGAAGAAGAAAAGTAGAGATATAACAAGAGAAGAAACAAAGAGAAGACAAAGATGAGGTTGAAGACAACTTGAATTATAAAAAAGAAAAAAAGAGAATTTCCTTGGTGATCCGAGTTAAGAAGACATGAATTGTGTTTGTAGATGAGTAATGTACTAGGGATCTGCGAATCACAAATTTCTTTTTGAATTGAATCTCGAATCGAATCGTGTCTCTGATATCGACATCGAATCCCGAATCGAATCTTAAAAGACAAGTTATTTCATATTGCATCAAACGGAAGTTACAGAACACTGTGATGACCCTTATGCGACGGAGTGAACACCTTAAACACCAATAACTAAATATTCTCTGTAGCACCGTCGATGAAACAGCTAAGCCTATTGCCCATAGTTTTAGTTTTTGAAGGCCTAACTTGTTACTATTCACGTTCTTAAGAACGTGAATAGTAACAAGTTAAGCCTTCAAAAACCAAAACTATGGATAATGTTCTGGGCCAAATTCACACCTAACCTAACAATTAAACCTTGTCAATTACTCAAATAAATATGAATTGAGCCTACATGAATGAATTTTCTAATGACAGTTTTATCCTATTTTTGTTGCAAATGTAACAAATTGAAGTTAGTACGAGAGATTCGAAAAAATCGAATCCTGAGACTGACTCGGGATCAATCTCGAAGCATACGTATGGTATCGATATCGAATCGAATCTCGAATATTCGCAGGACCCTATAATGTACTTATTCAGTGACGCAAAAAAAAAATTAATATCTTGTGACGACTGATTCAAGCTTTATACCTAGTCAGATGCACGCATACCCATGCAGATCACGTAATCGCTGCAGCTAACTGAAACGTTTGCAAAGTACAATGAAATCCTGGACAATTTCAAATACAAAGTGGTTTTCTGCATTATCAAAAATTCCAAACCAAATAGAAGAGTACCAGGATCAAGAGAAGATGGGAGTAATTCAATTGTACAGTTAAAACTAGAAGTCCTGTCATGAAATGCGCACAAATAGCACGCTGATATGCACGTTAATGTACGTGTTATGGCCCAAGTAAAGCTATCAAATTCTGTACATATGGCCTGTGCACAAGCAATGTTTCAGCCAATGGTCCTCCGGGTAACCCAGAGGTCCATTGGCAGAAACATTGCATGTGTTTGATATGAGTAACCAGGAGATCCGTGCTTTGGATGCCATTCGATATGGCAATTGCGCGCAATTCCAACGCGCAATTAATCCCAGATAAGCGCACTATTCGTGACAGGACTTATAGTTTTAACTAGTATTGTGCAGATGTTCATATATTGGACAATATAACAAGAAATACTCGACAGTCTCGCAAACACCACAAACACAGAGAGGGGAAGGCGATAAGTGGTTGTAGTATTGTTCAGTTCAGCACTTTGGAGATCAAGGGGAACAACTAGGTTAAAAAGGAGAGAAAATAATACATGTGATTTGACAAATGTTTTGCTCCAGAGAACTTTATTAAAGTATTCAAACTTATAGACATTATTCTGATATATATTCAAACTCAACAAATGGCGACGAGGATAAATCATCGGATGGACATGACCTGCACACAAAAAGGTGGCGATTTGTGTAGAAATTGAACTTTTCTATCACGATTCATCTGATTTTGAAACTGTCAATGACCTTGACCCTGGAACACTTTTCATTTGTGGTTGCAAAGAACTAAATACTTTTTTTTTTAACTTTCGCGCATCTGTGACAATGCAAAACACATTACTGTCACCACCACAACCTTTGAATTTCAATGCACCAGATTTATACACCGAGTATAAACTATGAAGCGATTCCTTTGATATACATACCATTGCTAGTAGTTTATATAAGGATTCGGTACAAAGGGCTTCTTTATTACATTGTATTGGCACAGACTGCCAACGTGTGTTCGCCACTCTCCCAGGTTCTAAAGACACTTTTCAAGATGTTAAAACTTTATTGACCAATCGTTTTTCACAAACCAAGACTCCTCTGAGCCACTAACACTTAATGAAAGTGTCAATGACACTGTAGCTCAACTTGTCAAGACAAAGACATGTACATGTATAGTATGTGACACAGCAATGACAAACATCTAGGTAATGACCTGATAACAAAGGTACATATAAAGTATTGTAACGGTCTGTACATAAATACTGAGCGTTGCCTGTAACAAATGTATAGGTAAAGTATTGTAAAGGTGGGTGACAGTCAGATGCTAAACTAGAAAAAAAATCTTTGAGTCCCAGAGTGGGTCTGACTGAACCCCAAAATATTTGTTCTCATAGCACAGCGATAACAAAGGCACTCCAAAACACACTCATTCCTGTCCCAAGGTGAAAACAAAGGTACCCAAGAAGTTTCGTGAAGATCAGTTCACAAATATGAGCTGTGTAGAAGTTGTGACAAAAAACTGATTGGACCTGATTTCGGTACAAAATGGCCACTGGCAGCCATCTTGAATTTTGGACCACGCCCAGAAACACTCGTTCTCGTCCCAAGGTGATAACAAAGGTACCCAAGAAGTTTTGTGAAGATCGGTTGATAAATACAGCCTCTAGCCCGAGCCGTATTGACATGTGCACTTACAGAGTATAAGTAGCACTGAATAAATCAAAGTTCATCAAATTTGCATAATTTCTGCACGAGAAAAAAACCCGTACTATATGTGATGTATTCCATGTTACTAAACATTCATACAAAAATTTATTCAAATCAGAACTTTCATACAGAAGTTCTGTACAAAAGACTGATTGCACTAATTTTGGTATAAAATGGCTGCTGGTGGCCATCTTGAAATTCGGACCACACCCAAAAACACTCGTTCTCATCCCACGGTAATAACAAAGGTACCCATGAAGTTTCGTAAAGATCGGTTCATAAGTACGGCATCTAGCCTGAGCCATATAGAAGTTGTGTACGAAAAACTGATTAGACCTAATTTCGATACAAAATGGCCACTGGCAGCCATCTTGAATTTCGGACCGCACCCAAAAACACTCGTTCTCGTCCCACAGTCATAACAAAGGTACCCAAGACGTTTCGTGAAGATCGGTTCATAAATACAGACTCTAGCCCGAGCCGTATTGACATGTGTACTTACTGTGTGTAAGCAGCACTGAAAAAATCAAAGTTCATCTAATTTGCATAATTTCTGCACGAGAAAAAAACCCATATTATATGTGATGTATCCCATGGTACTAAACATTCACACAAAAAATTATTCAAATCAGCGCTCTCATATGGAAGTTCTGTGCAGAAATCTGATTGCACCAAATTTCGTACAAAATGGCTGCCATCGGCCATCTTGAATTTCGGACCGGACCCCAAAACACTCGTTCTCGTCCCACGGTGATAACAAAGGTACCCAAGAAGTTTCGTAAAGATCGGTTCATAAATACGGCCTCTAGCCCGAGCCGTATTGGCATTTGCACTTACAGTGCTGAAAGTAACACCAAAAAACATCAAAGTTAGTCTAATTTGCATAATTTACGCACGAGAAAAAAACCCGTATTATATGTGATGTATCCCATGGTACTAAACATTCATACAAAAAATTATTCAAATCAGAGCTTTCATATGGAAGTTCTATACAAAAAACAGATTTCTGCATCGTCGGTACAAAATGGCAGCTGGCAGCCATCTTGAATTTCGGACCGCACCCAAAAACACTCGTTCTCGTCCCACAGTCATAACAAAGGTACCCAAGAAGTTTCGTAAAGATCGGTTAATAAATACGGCCTCTAGCCCGAGCCATAGCAGCTTGGCACTTACAGCTCTGAAAGTAACACTAAATAAATCAAAGTCAGTCTAATTTGCACAATTTACGCACGAGAAAAAAACCCGTATTATATGTGATGTATCCCATGGTACTAAACATTTATACAAAACTTTATTCAAATCAGAACTTTCATACAGAAGTTCTGTACAAAAAACTGATTTTTGCATCATCGGTACAAAATGGCCGCTGGCAGCCATCTTGAATTTCGGACCACACCTAAAAACACTCGTTCCCGTCCCAGGGTCATAACAAAGGTACACAAGAAGTTTCGTAAAGATCGGTTCATAAATACGACCTCTAGCCCGAGCCATAGCCAATTGTTGACGTACGGACAGACGGACAGACGGACGACGGGCCATGACAATAGCTCAAATTTGACTTCGTCAAAGTTGAGCTAAAAATGAGATAAACAAAAACTCTCAAGTGTTTCGAGGCTTGGGCAAAGTGACTAAATTTTCACATCAAGTCTCAATTGATAACACAGTCAAACCTGTAGCTCATCGATTGTGAAAGACACTGTTTGCCCTATGGACAGCTATTGCTAAGGAGTTTGATGCCATGCTTGAACATAACTGAAGATGTTACTGGGGCTTTGAATGGGTCTCGAATATGTTAATTGTCCCAAAGAAAGACTCAGATGATATTCGATTATGTATCGATCTACGGGACGTTAACAAAGCTGTAATTAGGCACAGGGATGTGGCTAGAGGGTTTCAGCTGGGGGGGGGGGGGGGGGGGGGGGAGGGAGGGGGGTGCCACCGATGTAAATTCCAACTGAGTAGTTTTGATAGGTGGTTGCACTGCAGCGCTGGGTAATATCTTTTAATCCTCTTTAACCAACGAATCGCCTGCATCCGCCCGCGTAATATGCAAATACAGCTGCTGAAAAAGTATTATTTTTTCGAAAAATTTCAACAAAACCATATCATGTGACCCCTCTTTGGAACGAGCTCGTTGAGCTCGTTCCAAAGAGGAGTCACATGATATGGTTTGTTGAAATTTGTTTTAAAAATTTAAAAAATGATATTCAAAATAATGAATTTTGAAATTGTCTACGTTGGGTAAAGGGTTAAAGTGATTATATATATATATATATATATACATGCTTATGAACCCTTCTCAAAATTTTCACTAGTCCTGAAACGGAAAAAGCATCATTTATAATGTGTCTGGGTCAGAAAATTTACCGGATTGATGTCAGAGTCGAAATTTTTAGGCCAATGTCAATTTTAGAATAGGAAATTTGAAACTCAAGTTTCCAGTTGGAAATAAAAGATCAAAATTTCTCATCATTAAGTTGGAATTTTAATATTTTTCATGAACAATGTTAATTTATTGAATTTCCAACTATCTGATTTTTGACCTCGGAATTTCCAACTACTGAAAAAAATACTCCTAGCTGGGAGGGGGGAGACCCCCCCCCCCCTCCCCCCCCCCACCTCTGTCGCCACATCCCTGATTAGGCAAAATTTCCCTATGCCTGCAATTGATTACCTCTTACATGAAATGAATGGTGCAACTCATTTTGCAAAGCTGGATGCTAAAAAAGGATTCTGGCAACTTGAACTTGACTTGGATGCGCATCCACTCATTATGTTTATAATACATTGAGCTGTTATCAATTTAAAAGGGTCCCTTGTGGACTCGTAGCTCCCCAGATACATATCTCACAGCCATGAATAGCACTCTGGCTGGTTTGGAAGGTGTCATTTGGTACATGGATGATTTTGTGGTTCACGGTCAGTCGGAAAGCTTTTGCGGATTCTATCATTTGGAATAGCATGAAAAGATGGTCAGTGACTCTCCTTCCCTTCCTGAGGCCATTCTGAACCTCTCTCAAAAAACCCTTTTCCTCAATCGCCAGTCCTAGAAATGACACAGGTGTGAGTGCAATTGCTCCCGTCTGCACCCTTGTTTTGCATTTTATGGGAACTAAAAAATGTACTCGTTGAAAAATATTGTGGCGCACTAATATACTCTGAGGACATTTAAATGTGTGTCGTTTTGAGAAAGCAGCCCTCTGCGGCCAGTGGCAAGTTACTGTCATAATTCAGCAATTCCTTATACATTTAACCCCTTATCACGGTCGGCCGCTTTCCTGGCAAGGAACATGATACATCATAAAGTAGGATAGCTGTTCAGTAAATGAGATTGGTCTACCCAAATAATGAATATAGACACTTCTAATTGCTGCCATTGATCTGGCATGGAAGATACCACTAGAGTTCAAAGGGTTAATGTTTCTGGTGTTTGGTGACAGTATTCCCTTGAAAATTCAAATACTAACATTTTGCGGATGCCATTTACTCCCATCTCTGAATTCACAAGAGCTAAAAACTGCACACCTCAATTTTGTTCATTTCCAGCATTGCAATCACCTCCTTTAATCAAGACTTTACAGAAAACTTTTCCAATATTGCTTGATGATCCCTTGATAATTATCCAAAACGTCTTTTTCCCCCTTTTTGTACATGAATGTCACTTTGCTTTCTCTCCACTCATTTGGAACCTCTTGTTTTTCTATGGCTAAATTGAATAGGCCTGTTCAGCTTTCCCAGAGTTCTTCTCCAACTTTTTTTGATAAACTTGTCAGCAGTTTCGTCCACTCACCCCGCTTTTCCGTTCCTTAATATGAGATCACCTTTTGCACCTCCTCCATTTTAATTTTGCTGCACACGAAATTCGATAGATTTTCCTCGACCTCGTTCGACACTCCGGTGGGTCCCGGATCACTTATCGTTTACCTTTTCCCAGTGCTTGACTAGTTCTGATGCGATTCGATCTTGTCTGTAACTCAACCATCTACTTTAATACTCTGTGGGTTACTTCCTTTGTTATGCTTATTCACACATTTCCAAACTACGTTTGAACCCGACACCACCACCCCCTCCTGTCATTCTTATCATCCTAATAAGACTGCTATTTCGCACTCTCTGATTATTGTCTTTAATCTTATTTACTTTATTTCGTGCTTGTTGGTATTCTTCCTTTGCTACCATGGCCTAGTTGCTTTCCACACCCTTGAGTTTTCCACTTCTTCTGTATGCAGCACATTTAGCTTTTCTACCCTTTACAGCCCTATTCAATTCTTCATTCACTCTATACCCAATTTCCCGTGTTGGCACCCTAATCTTTCCTACACTTTCCCTCCCTGCCTCCACTAGACTCGCAACTATGGCATCGGCCATTTGCTGGATACAGGACCCCTTGTGTATGGTTGCAAGCTTTGGTTTCAATTTTTCTTTGAACTTCGACCAGCCAGCATCCTTTTTTGAGTTCTCTATAATTTCAACTAGATGAATGTCATAAAACATGTCATTTTACTTGTTTATCAAGGATGAACCCAAACAATGAAATGTGGTTGACACCATATGACTGATGCATTGCATGACTGGTAATGATTGCACAATGTTTTCACAATTGGGATTATCATAGAGAGATTAATCACAGTTGCATTACTTCAATTCAATTTACTTGCATATTTGTGTGGATAGTGGGCCCTGGTTCACAGGAAGGTGGACATTAATCTTGTTGCCACTTTGAAAGATAGGGTGGGGGGGGGGGGGGGGCTGACTAAGGGTTACTACTAGTGAAAACCTACTGAAAAGTCTTGAAGTTGAAGAATGTATATAAATGTTTCTTCTACCTGATTCATTGGGGGAGGTGCAACATCTTTCACTTGGCGAGAGGCATGGTACAATGGATATAGAGACCAACTGATTGGCTCAGCAAGATGTCTAATGAATCACTCGATTCAATGTGATGATTCACTCCAAATCAAGTGATTCATGAAATAACTCACTACATTAATCAGTTATCACTGTTGAATTAACTTGTCAAATTCATGAGATGTCAGTGCTGAACCTGTTAAGCGACTATATGGTTGAATCTGGGTCAGTTTGAGACTACTTTTGCTGTTCTGTGCACATACCGAATTCTGTACTGAAACTGGGGTATTTAACTGAAAAATACTGATACGTGAAATGTCAACACTGCACAGTGCTACTCACCTGTGTGAGTTCTCAGATGTTGAATAAGAAATGATTTACTTTGGAAGGTTTTATTACATATGCTACATTCAAACAGTTTCTCATTGGTGTGGATTCTGACATGTGTATTTAGAGATGCTTTCGAAGCAAAGACTTTTTTACATATAGTACAATTAAATGTTTTTTTCACCTGCGTGAGTTCTGAGATGCCGATTAATATGTGATGTACTTCTGAAGGCTTTATTACATATAGTACATTTAAATGGTCTCTCACCCGTGTGGGTTCTGAGATGGTGATTAAGCTCCGAGTTACTTTTGACAGCTTTATTACATATACTACATTTGAATGGTTTCTCACCTGTGTGAGTTCTGATATGTATAATTAGATTTTGCTTTGTGCAGAAGGTTTTATTACACTCACTACATTTGAATGGTTTTTCACCTGCATGAGCTCTCATGTGTTCTCTTAGAGATGATAAATAGTTGAAGGCTTTATTACATACACCACAGTTAAATGGTTTCTCACCTGTGTGAGTTCTGACATGTGCAGTTAAATTTGACTTTTGGCTGAAGGCTTTATTACATACACTACAATTAAATGGTCTCTCACCTGTGTGAGTTCTGAGATGTTGATTAAGATCTGATGTACTTCTGAAGGCTTTATTACACAGAGTACATTTAAATGGTTTATCACCTGTGTGAGTTCTGAGATGTTGATTAAGATCTGATGTACTTCTGAAGGCTCTATTACATACACTACATTTAAATGGTTTCTCACCTGTGTGAGTTCTTAGATGTATAGTTAGAATTGACTTTCTGCTGAAGTCTTTATTACATACACTACATTTATATGGTTTTTCACCTGTGTGAGTTCTGAGATGTAAATTACGCTCCCATTTACTTCTGAAAGCTTTATTACATATAGTACATTTAAATGGTCTCTCACCTGTGTGAGTTCTGACATGTATAGTTAGATTTGACTTTGTGCTGAAGGCTTTATTACATGCACTACATTTGAATGATGTTTTACCTGTGTGAGTTCTGATATGTCCTGACAGATCTGACTTACTACTGGAGGCTTTATTAGATATACATTTAGATGGTGTCTCACCCGTGTGAGTTCTGATATGTGAACTAATCTCTGATTGACTTCTGAAGGCTTTGTTACATATACCAGATGGAAATGTTTTTTCGCCCATGTGAGTTCTGAGATGCAGAGTCAGATGTGATTCATTTTTAAAGGCGTTTTTGCATATTTCACATTGAACTGTTTCTTCATCACTGTGATTTCTGAGATGTTTTGTATGATGTGTGTTTGACAACATTTTACATTGAACTGATTCCTCATCGGTGTTGTGTATATGTTGATGATTGTCAGTTTGTCCCATTTCACATTGAAGGTTGTGATCCCTTTCACATTGAAGAGATTGCTTGCCAGTGTTGTATCTAATCTGATGGTTGGCAGTCTGGTCCATTTCACACTGAAGGGGTTTCTCATCAGTCTTGTATCTAATCTGATGGGTGTCAGTATGTCCCATTTCACACTGAAGGTTCTGATTCATTTCACATTGAAGGGATTCATTGAGAGTGTTGTATCTAATCTCATGGGTGTCAGTCTGACACATTTCACATCGAAGGGATTCCTTGTCATTGTTGTATCTAATCTGATGTGTGCCAGTCTTACCCATTTCAGGCTGAAGGGGTTCCTTGTCAGTGTTGCATCTAATCTGATGGATGTCAGTCTTACCCATTTCACACTGAAGGGATTCTTTGTCAGTATTGTATCTAATCTGATGGATGTCTGTCTGATCCATTTCACATTCAATGTCAGCGTTGTAACTTTTCTGAGGTGTGTCAGTCTGACTCATTTCACACTGAAGGGATTCCTTGTCAGTGTTGTATCATAGCTGATGGTGTCAGTCTGATCCATTTCACACTGAAGGGATGATTCCTTGTCAGTGTTGTATCTACTCTGATGGGAGTCCAGTGATTCCATATTGTAAGGTTTCTTTTCTTTGATGTTAAACTGAACAGTAGAAGAGTTTCAGTAATGTTTATCTTTCATCAGTATTGGCTTCACCTTCTTTGAGATCTTTTTCTTGTATTATATTGTTCATCACAATTGCAATGTTCAGTGATTATAAACATATCACTAGTGTTATGAAACATTTACATGTACCCCACAATTGGAACTCGCATCAAATACAGAATCTTACAAAGCTCCTGCTTATTTTATCACTGATGCAGTTAAATCTGGTTTAAGGAACTCAAGAGAAGACAAGTGTTTACAGTATTCTCATAGAATGATCATCCATCCAGTACCTTGAATTATAAAATGAAATAAATTGTTTTCATCACCAACATACTAAACATTTGTCGAGGATTTCTTGTCACTTCATTTTAAAACTGTGAACAAATGTGTCTATATGATACTATGTGTACACTTGTTTATAACTTGAAAATAAAACACTCAATCTTCATGGTTTGTATTCTGAAAAAAATAAATTTAAGTATATCATTAAAAATAATTATCTACAAACATATATCCAGTATTGTCCTTAACACTTCTATGACTCACAATTGGTGTTCACATAAAATCTACAAATTCACTCTATTTCACAATCAATAATGATAAATCTCTTTCAGGAAAATATAATAGGTGTCTACATCCTTCTAACAGAATAATAATCATGCAAACCTTGATTAGAATGAAGACATTCAATACTTAGAATTATGACCATATATGAGTAGATAGAAACTGACTATTCCAGCACAGAAATAATACAATTCCAGCCCAGGAATGGAGTTGGAAAATATTCCAAGACCTGCTTAAAAAACTACTGTGACACAACCGCACGACTCTCTAGCTCTGCAATGGAAATTGAGTTTGAAAACATTTCTAGCCCAGCTCAAACAACTACCAGCCCATTTTCATTTGGGATAGTATTCCAGGATACAATCAGCTAAGGTTAATACAATGTGGAGTACTTTAAAAGACAAGAGGCCCCAAGGGGCCTGAGGGCGCTCACCTGACATGGTAGTCTAAATATCAACCCAGAGAATTGATTTCAACAAGTTGCATCTGCTCCTCCTAAGAAAAGCTTATACCAAATATCCAAAGATTCTGACCAGTGGATCTAAAAAAAAGAAGATTTTTAAAGAATATTCCTCATACTGAACTAAATTATAATTCAGGCTCCCACAGGGAGCCCATATATGAACCCAGGGACTTGGCTTTAACAACCTTCAATCTCATTCTGCCTGCTGGATCTGGAGAAGAAGATTTTTTAAGAAATTTGCCTGAAATGCACTAAGTTAGAATTCGGGCTTCTATACTGAGCCCAAATATAAACCCAGGGGGCCGATTTTAACAAACTTGAATCAGATCCACCCCACAATGTTGCTTACCAAATATGAAGAGATTCTGCCTGCTGGATCTGGAGAAGAAGGTTTTTAAAGAAATTTGCCTGAAATGCACTAAGTTCGAAATCGGGCTCCTATACTGAGCCCAAATATGAACCCAGGGGGCCGATTTGAACAAACTTGAATCAGATCCACCCCACAATGTTGCTTACCAAATATGAAAAGATTCTGCCTGCTGGATCTGGAGATGAAGATTTTTTAAGAAATTTGACTGAAATGCACTAAGTTCGAATTCGAGCTTCTATAGTGAGCCCAAATATGAATCTAGGAAGCCGATTTGAACAAACTTGAATCAGATCCACCCCACAATGTTGCATACCAAAATATCCAAAGATTCTGCCCGCTGGATCTGGAGAAGATTTTTGAAGAAATTTGCCTGAAATGCACTAAGTTCGAATTTGAGCTTCTATAGTGAGCCCAAATATGAATCTAGGGAGCCGATTTGAACAAATGTGCATCAGGTCCACCCCACAATGTTGCATACCAAATATCAAAAGATTCTGCCTGCTGGATCTGGAGAAGAAGATTTTTGAAGAAATTTGCCTGAAATGCACTTAGTTCGAAATCGGGCTCCTATACTGAGCCCAAATATGAACCCAGGGGGCCGATTTGAACAAACTTGCATCAGATCCACCCCACAATGTTGCTTACCAAATATTAAAAGATTCTGCCTGCTGGATCTGGAGATGAAGATTTTTAAAGAAATTTGACTGAAATGCACTAAGTTCGAATTCGAGCTTCTATAGTGAGCCCAAATATGAATCTAGGAAGCCGATTTGAACAAACTTGAATCAGATCCACCCCACAAAGTTGCATACCAAAATATCCAAAGATTCTGCCTGCTGGATCTGGAGAAGATTTTTGAAGAAATTTGCCTGAAATGCACTAAGTTCGAATTCAAGCTTCTATAGTGAGCCCAAATATGAATCTAGGGAGCCGATTTGAACAAACTTGAATCAGATCCACCTCACAATGTTGCATATCAAATATCAAAAGATTCTGCCTTCTGGATCTGGAGAAGAAGACTTTTGAAGAAATTTGCCTGAAATGCACGAAGTTCGAATTCGGGCTTCTATAGTAAGCCCAAATATGAATCCAGGGGGCCGATTTGAACAAACTTGAATCAGATCCACCCCACAATGTTGCATACCAAATATCAAAAGATTATGCCTGCTGGATCTGGAGAAGAAGATTTTTAAGAAATTTGCCTGAAATGCACTGAGTTCGAATTCGGGCTTCTATAGTGAGCCTAAATATGAATCCAGGGGGCCGATTTGAACAAACTTGAATCAGATCCACCCCACAATATTGCATACCAAATATCAAAAGATTCTGCCTGCTGGCTCTGGAGAAGAAGATTTTTGAAGAAATTTGCCTGAAATGCACTAAGTTCGAATTCAAGCTTCTACAGTGAACCCAAATATGAATCTAGGGAGCCGATTTGAACAAACTTGAATCAGACCCACGCCACAATGTTGCATACCAAATATCAAGAGATTCTGCCTGCTGGATCTGGAGAAGAAGATTTTTGAAGAAATTTGCCTGAAATGCACTAAGTTCGAAATCGGGCTCCTATACTGAGCCCAAATATGAACCCAGGGGGGCCGTTTGAACAAACTTGAATCAGATCCACCCTACAATGTTGCATACCAAATATCAAAAGATTCTGCCTGCTGGATCTGGAAAAGAAGATTTTTTAATGTTTTTCCATTGCCTACAGTGTTAAAAAGTGCTGACTCAGCACTTTTTCAAAGTCCTGAAAAATGTACCTTGTGATCAAACGGATAGGGATTTTTTTAACCATTCTATTCTACTGGATAAAAGTAAGCTTTATACAAAATAAGAATTCTCTGTGCCGTGTAGTTTTGAGAGATATGGCAGTTTTAAGGTTTTTCCTATTTTTAGCTCCCGAGGTTCCCACGGGGCAATGAGAAATTTTTTTTGCATCAATAAACTACTTATGACCCATTATCATCTCATATCAAATTTGGTTCAAATCGACCTCACGGTTCAGAAAATAGAAATTTTAGGCATGGCCAAAATTTTTGCCCCCTCCCATAACAAAGGCAAATAATGCCCGACAAACTTCTCTTGAACAAATGTGATTCTAAACCTCAAAAGGACTCAGTATACCACATATCAAGTCTCTGCTACTGGTGGTTCATTAGAATAAGATTTTCAAAAAATTTGTCCATTTTTCCCCACACCTCTGCTCAATATGAGCCGAAACCTAATTTGGATAAAAATCAAAATGCCCCTCTATAACCACTACTTACATGAAATTTAATTAAAATGTGGCCAGGGGTTTAGGAGAAAGAGGCTCAAACACCACCTTCACGCAGGACGACGGACGGATGACGGACGAAGAGTGATAAGAAAAGCTCACCCTTACTTTCAGTCAGGTGAGCTAATAAAAAACAAGACTACTGACAGGCTTGGCTAAATTTGCACATTGGCCATTTTTAATTGTAGCAACTTTGGTTGAGATTCCAAGTCAAAGTACCATAACTCATCCCAACAAGACGAATCCCAACAAGATGAATGAATCCCAACAGGACCAAGAGTTTATTTCTGTAGTGATTTCAATGGTTTTATCTTTAAATTTTTATGTCTTTTTTATGTATTTTTTAAGTTTGATTGATGAAAAGATATATTTTTGCAAATAGCATCTCATTATAATGCATGGGGCCTTTGGTAATTGAAATCTCTTTGTCTGACATTAAGATGTGTTAGAAGTTTATGGGGGAATATCAATTAACAAAAGAACGTACAGTTAAAACTAGAAGCCCTGTCACGAACTGTGCGCTTATCTAGGCTAAATTACACGTAGGAATTCCACGCAATTGCCATATCGAATGCCATCCAAAGCACGGCAGGTTCTCCTGGTTACTCATCGCAAACACATGCAATGTTTCTGCCAATGGACCTCCGGTTACCCGGAGGTCCATTGGCTGAATCATTGCTTGTACACTGGCCATATGTACAGAATTTGATAGCCTTACCATGGTCATAACGCGTAGATTAACGCGCAGATCAACATGCTATTTGTTCGCATTTCATGACAGGACTTCTAGTTTTAACTGTACAACACTTTTCTCTCTATTAATTGTTTATGTAACAATACTTTGTGTTCACAAAATGCAGAGTAGACTTTCAGTCAGCTATTGTTATGAAAACTCACATAATATTGCCTACAAAAGTTTAGAAAACATGCTCCAGAAAAGAGATTTTTATAAAAATTTTAATACAGGTTCCAGAAATTAAAAACCTTTCTGTTAAAATAGGCCTCCTTGTATACTCCTTGTTATAATGTCCATCCACAAGTAATTTACAACTGATAAAACTGAGGATAATTCACAGCTCAATACCGAACTTTCCCACACCCCATCACGAATGAACTGAAAAGTTTCATCACAATTTATAAAGCATAAATAAAGTAGAAATGCAAAAAAAAAGATTAAATAATTATTGTATATGGTACAAGATGTAAACTCCTTTTTGTTTTGTTATTCTGTTGTGATTTTATTGAGTTTTTTTACCTGGTTTATAATAAATAAAATATCTCAAACAGATGGGGTTTTTCTCTTAAAAAACAAATTTCCACTTCAAAATACCTTTTTTAATTTTTTTAATCTTATTTGTTCTACAAGGAATGGCAAACAAGTTATGCAACTTATATTAATGCCTCTCCTTGGCACAAGCATGTAGGATGACCTTTGTAGTGGCAACTTTGTGGCCTCGCTCTTCTATTTATATTTGGGAGCGCGGTGGCTCAGTAGGTAGAGGTGCAGGCTGCAAGCCGAGAGGTCCTCGGTTCGAATCCCACCTGCAGCAACCGTGTTGTGTCCTTGGGCAAGACACTTCATCTCCATTGCCTGCGTGGGGGCACGATGGTGCCGTGTACTAAGGCGTACTGCACATCGATGGTGCGCATGTCTTCAACCAATCTAACCCTGCCTGTGCTGCAGTGCGGAGTTACGATGTTGGGGAGATGGCAGCTGCTCGTTGTTGCTCGGTGGCTCTCTCCGGGTACTCCGGCTTCCTCCACCCGTAAAACTGTCACGGTCATGATTAGCCATTGTGCATAAATATGTGACCTTAAACACCAATAAATAATAATAATAACTTCTCAAATACTACGAAGAAATCATTTGCCTGACGGGAGTGTGTGTCTCTGCACAGAGTACAGCCATTTTACATCCACACCCAACAGGACTGTACGTTGTGACAGCATCAACTCCACAAATGATGCTGACAGAGTGTTTGGACAGCTCGAGAACTTTCCCTGACTAGAATCGATTCCAGGACTTCTGGCACGAGAGACCAGCGCACTTATCCACTCAGCCACCACATTCTAAATGAAGCTCAACTTGTTTAAGACATGTACATGTATATTATGTGACACGGCAATGACAAATAGGTAATGACCTGATAACAAAGGTACATATAAAGTCTTGTAATGATCTGTACATAAATGGTGACCGTAGCCTGTAACAAATGTACAGGTAAAGTATTGTAAAGGTGGGCGATAGTTAGATGCTAAACTAGAAAAGAAATCTTTGATTCCCAGAGTGAATCTGACTGAACCCAAAAATATTTGTTCTCATATCACAGTGATAACAAAGGCACCCAAATCACTCGTTCCGGTCCCAAGGTGATAGCAAAGAAGTTTCATGAAGATCAGTTCATAAATACAGCCTCCAGCCTGAGCCGTATTGACATGTGCACTTACTGTGTATAAGTACATGTAGCACTGAAAAAATCAAAGTTCATCTAATTTGCATAATGTATGCACAAGAAAAAACCCTGTATTATATGTGATGTATTCCATGTTACTAAATATTTATACAAAAATTTATTTAAATCACAACTTTCATACAGAGGTTCTGTACAAAAAACTGATTGCAATAATTTTGGTACAAAATGGCTGCTGGCTGCCATCTTGAATTTCGGACCGTACCCCAAAACACTCGTTCTCATCCCACGGTGATAACAAAGGTACCCAAGAAGTTTTGTAAAAATCGGTTCACAAATTCGGCCTCTAGCTTGAGCAGTATAGAAGTTGTGTACAAAAAACTGATTGGACCTAATTTTGGTACAAAATGGCCACGGGCTGCCATCTTGAATTTTGGACCGCACCCAGAAACACTAGTTCTTGTCCCAAGGTGATAACAAAGGTACCCAAGATGTTTCGTGAAGATCGGTTCATAAATACAGCCCCTAGCCCGAGCTGTATTGACATGTGTACTTACTGTGTGAAACACTGAAAAAATCAAAGTTCATCTAATTTGCAGGATTTCTGCACGAGAAAAAAACCTGCATAATATGTGATGTATTCCATGTTACTAAACATTCAGACAAAAATTTATTCGAATCGGAACTTTCATAAAGAAGTTCTGTATAAAAAACTGATTGCACTAACTAAAGTACAAAAGGGCTGCTGGTGGCCTTCTTGAATTTCAGCCCTCACACAAAAACACTAGTTCTCATCCCACAATGATAACAAAGGTACTCAATAAGTTTCGTAAAGATCGGTTCATAAATACGGCCTCTAGCCCGAGCCATATTGAATTGTTGATGGACAGATGGACAGACAGATGACGTGCCATGGCATAACCTCAAATTTGACTTACGTCAAAGTTGAGCTAAAAATACCCTTCTTGTATACAATTTTGCCTAGAGTGTCAAAATAATTTGGTAATACAGTCATTTTAATTAAATTCATCTTGTTGGGATTTGTCATGTGGGATGACCGATTTTGGAATTCGTCTTGTTGGAAATAAACCGTGTTACTAGCCAACTAATACACGTACCAACTTTGGTAGAGATCAAAGAATTCAAACTGGAGTTATTGGCCGGCAACAAAAAATGTTACTGGATAACAGATGAAGAGACAGACAGATAGATGAGTGGACTTGCAGGTGTACGGATGACAGATTACATTATATGACTTATACGAACTAGAGTTATGTCACGCATGCAGCCCGACTGTCCCAGCAATGGCAATGCTTAGACACAAAATAGTCGGAGCCATTTTTTGTTGACCGTTTACCTAATGAATTCGCCGAATCTGCACTCATGATATACAAAATTTGCTATTCAAATTTTATTTTTTCATTTCTCTACTCCAAAACATACCTCATGACTTATTAATGGAACAAGCTTGATGAGCTTGTTCCAATAAGGACTAATAAGCCATGGTAGGAAGTAAAAAATGAAAAAACCTGATGTTTCAGAAAAATAATTTGTACTGTTGGCTTCAACTTGTGTTAGGTAAAGGATTAAAGATGCAGTACAAAAAGCAATGTTGGGCTATAGGATTCAATTTTCTTTTTTGCATGTAATAACTTCCAATCCTTCAAAATGCATTTTGGGAATAATTGCCTAAGTGACACATGAATGTGTGTGTATGTGTGTGTGTGAGTGTATGTGTGCGTGTGTGTGTGTGGGGGGGGGGGGGGTGTGTGTGTTATAGTAGTCAATTTTTGTTTGTTTGCATTGAGTAACTCCAAATCCTTCAAAATATTTGATATGTGGTGGTGGTGTGTTATAGTAGTCTATTCTTGTTTGTTTGCATTTAATAACTCCCAATCCTTCAAAATGCATTTTTCTGCCTAAACGACTGTTGGGTTACGTGAGTTTAAAAAAAGTTCTGCATGTAGTGAATGTAAACAGTTCAAACTGAATACTGGAGGGGAAAAAAATGCCTAATTGGCGGGAGCTGGGTGAGGCAGGGCAATAACTTCCACAAGTTTCATTGGATTATTGTGGTCATCAAACTTGACCTAGAGACATGTACTGAAAAGAATTGAAATCCGTTAACTTTTGTTTAAGTTATGGCATAATAAAAGTTCAGACAGACAGACTGACATATAGACAGACGGAGCGAGCTCTGTGCTATATCTCTGCCTTGAGGGAGGGGATAAAAAGTAACAAAGTATGTTGTAGAAGCCTAATTTGAAATTTAGAGACACTAAGTTCAAAAAGCGTTGTGAAAAGGGTTAAATTAATGCCAATATTATTTGAAACCACTGTTGACAGCTTCCGTAGACCTTGCTCGAAATGAAAAGAAGAAATGACATTGTAACAGAGTGTTTGGAGAATGAAAGGTAGAACCTGAAAAACAGAACTTTAAACCAAAACTTTAAGCTGGGAATATTAAGAAAAATTTTATTGGCAAAAAAGGGTTAAATATTTCCTTAAACCGATAAAAGAAATCATTGATGTAAATGGAATCATTAAGTTGTATTGACCATGCAAGAATTAGAGTAAGAAAGTATGTGGCAAAATCTAATTTCAAATACAAAGAAAGTCAGTCTGAAAACAGGTTTAAAAGGGGTTAAAATCATGACAATATTAATGAAAATCACTGTAGAAATCTTCAGTAGATAGTAGACATTGTCCCAAATAAGAAACAGTGACATTCCACTAAATTGTTTGAAGAATTAAAGGTGTGATTTTAAAACAACCCCCCCGCCCCCCACCCAAAAAAAAAAAAAAATAACAAAAACAAACTTTAACCAAAAACTTTAACCAGGAAGTTGTAAGTTAAATTGCCATTCAAAAAAGGGTTAAATAGTTCCCAAAATAACATGAAACATAAAGAAAATAAAAACAAAATGAGAATGATACAATCAATAGTAATATCAATTTAAAAGAAAAAAAAACAAAAAAACTTTAAGGTTGACTAGAAACTTTAAATACAAACAAACTTTAACCAAAACTCCAAATGTTAACTGAGGCCATTAAAAAAATAGTGTGGGTTCTCAGGCAACGTGCGCGCCACTTCAAACGTGGCACATCAAAATTTTTTATCAGGTCATATTTTAGTAGCACCGTTTTTTTTTTAGTAGCACTGTTTTGAAAACCTACTTCTGCTCCACTTCCGTCCGTTCAGAACGAAATAACACCAATAAAATGTCAATTTTCAGCGTCTGTTTATCCTCCGGGTACATATTTATATTAAATTGCCGAGTTTGTCAGGGAATTAGCGAAATTACGCCTGCATGTAACATTATTAAAAATGATCTGGAGTTTGGTGAAACGTAACGAAAACGGCAAAGTTTTTTTACGTGCCCCGATTGGCGAAAATATCTAATTTTGGGCTATATTTTTCAGTTTTTGAAATAAAATGAAAAAGAAAAAGCCGCTCGCCCGTGGCACTTTTATTTTTGATAATTGCCAGAGAACCCAGCCATTATTTTAATGGCCTAAACAGGGGAAAAAACCCACTTGAACTTTCCGTAAAAAACTTTGACCACAAACTTTAACAAAAACTCTAAATGTTAACAGACGGATGGACAGACGGACGAAAGTCATGACTATAGCCCTCACTGTAAACAGTCAGGCTAAAAATACAAGAAAATCTCAGATTGTCTGTTCCAGCACACTTTAAGATTCAAGACTATTTTTCCCATAAAAATCTAATGAAGGATTTGTTGAATGCGAATGATGACGTGAGATCCCCATATTTCAATATTTGCAAGATCTAAATTTTTCCAATGATCACCGTTTTACTCATTCTGTTAAAACAATGGGAAATTTTGAAATATTGTAAAGACAGTAGCTTTTCCTTCTTTCATCTTATACTTCACACTGTCGAGACAGAGGTAGGGCATTCCATTGGTTGGTAACTCCCTTAGAGACAGAAGTAGGGCATTCCATTGGTTGGTAACTCCCTTAGAGAGACAGAGGTAGGGCATTCCATTGGTTGGTAACTCCCTTAGAGAGACAGAGGTAGGGCATTCCATTGGTTGGTAACTCCCTTAGAGAGACAGAGGTAGGGCATTCCATTGGTTGGTAACTCTCTCGGACAGACCGAAGTAGGGCAATCCATTGGTTGGTAACTCCTTTAGACAGACAAAGGTAGGGCATTCCACTGGTTGGTAACTCTCTCGGACAGAAGTAGGGCATTCCATTGGTTGGTAACTCCCTTAGACAGACAGAGGTAGGGCATTCCATTGGTTTGTAACTCTCTCGGACAGAGATAGGGCATTGCACTGGTTGGTAACTCCCTTGGATAGACAGAGGTAGGGCATCCCATTGGTTGGTAACTCTCTCGGACAGACTGAGGTAGGACATTCCATTGGTTGGTAACTCCCTTGGACAGATAGAGGTAGGGCATCCCATTGGTTGGTAACTCTCTCAGACAGACAGAGGTAGGGCCTTCCATTGGTTGGTAACTCTCTTGGACAGACAGAGGTAGGGCATTCCATTGGTTGTTAACTCTCTCGCACAGAGGTAGGGCATTCCTTTGCTTGGCAAATTGGACTGAACAGGGGTAGGCCATTCCATTGGTTGGTAACTCTCAGACATACAGAGGTGGGGCTTTCCATTGGTTGGTAACTCTTGGGCAGAGGTAGGGCATTCCATTGGTTGGTAACTCTCTCAGACAGACAGAGGTAGGGCATTCCATTGGTTGGTAACTCTCTCGGACAGACAGAGGTAGGGCATTCCATTGGTAACTCCCTTGGACAAACAGAGGTAGCGCATTCCATTGGTTGGTAACTCTCTCAGACACACAGAGGTAGGGCATTCCATTGGTTGGTAACTCCCTCGGACAGACAGAGGTAGGGCATTCCATGAGTTGGTAACTCCCTTGTACAGACAGACGTAGGGTTTCCCATTGGTTGGTAACTCTCGGACAGACAGAGGTAGGGCATTCCATTGGTTGGTAACTCCCTTAGAGAGACAGAGGTAGGGCATTCCATTGGTTGGTAACTCCCTTAGAGAGACAGAGGTAGGGTATTCCATTGGTTGGTAACTCTCTCGGACAGAGGTAGGGCATTCCATTGGTTGGTAACTCCCTTAGACAGACAGAGGTAGGGCATTCCATTGGTTTGTAACTCTCTCGGACAGACTGAGGTAGGACATTCCATTGGTTGGTAACTCCCTTAGAGAGACAGAGGTAGGGCATTCCATTGGTTGGTAACTCTCTCGGACAGAGGTAGGGCATTCCATTGGTCGGTAACTCCCTTAGACAGACAGAGGTAGGGCATTCCATTGGTTTGTAACTCTCTCGGACAGACTGAGGTAGGACATTCCATTGGTTGGTAACTCCCTTGGACAGACAGAGGTAGGGCATCCCATTGGTTGGTAACTCACTCAGACAGACAGAGGTAGGGCCTTCCATTGGTTGGTAACTCTCTTGGACAGACAGAGGTAGGGCATTCCATTGGTTGGTAACTCTCTGGGACATAAAGAAGTATAGCATCCCACTGGTTGGTAACTCTCTCGCACAGAGGTAGGGCATTCCTTTGCTTGGCAAATTGGACTGAACAGAGGTAGGCCATTCCATTGGTTGGTAACTCTCAGACATACAGAGGTGGGGCATTCCATTGGTTGGTAACTCTTGGACAGAGGTAGGGCATTCCATTGGTTGGTAACTCTCTCAGACACACAGAGGTAGGGCATTCCATTGGTTGGTAACTCTCTCGGACAGACAGAGGTAGGGCATTCCATGGGTTGGTAACTCCCTTGTACAAACAGACGTAGGGTTTCCCATTGGTTGGTAACTCTCGGACAGACAGAGGTAGGACATTCCATTGGTTGGTAATACCCTCAGACAGACAGAGGTAGGGCATTCCATTGGTTGGTAACTCTCGGACAGAGGTAGGGCATTCCATCGGTTGGTAACTTCTTTGGACAGACAGAGATAGGGCATTCCACTGGTTGGTAACTCTCTCCGACAGAGGTAGGGCATTCCATTGGTTGGTAACTATCTTGGACAAAAAGAGGTATGGCATTCCATTGGTTGGTAACTCTCTCGGACAGGGGTAGAGCATTCCATTGATTGGTAACTATCTTGGACATAAAGAGGTTGGGCATTCCATTGGCTGGTAACTCTCTCGGACAGGGGCAGGGCATTTCATTGGTTGGTAACTCTCTCGCACAGAGGTAGGGCATTCCTTTGCTTGGCAAACTGGACTGAACAGAGGTAGGGGATTCCATTGGTTGGTAACTCTCGGACATACAGA
Source organism: Pictodentalium vernedei (assembly GCA_031216915.1). Lineage (NCBI taxonomy): Eukaryota > Metazoa > Mollusca > Scaphopoda > Dentaliida > Dentaliidae > Pictodentalium > Pictodentalium vernedei. The sequence continues at coordinate 865,630,090 of CM062296.1, read as the reverse complement.
GGTAGGGCATTCCATTGGTTTATAATACTCTTGAACCGAGGTAGGGCATTCCACTGGTTGGTAACTCTCTTGGACAGACAGAGGTAGGACATTCCATTGGTTGGTAACTCTCTCGGACAGAGATTGGCAAACTGGACTGAACAGAGGTAGGGCATTCCATTGGTTGGTAACTCTCGGACATACAGAGGTAGGGCATTCCATTGGTTGTTAATTCTCTTGAACAGAGGTAGGGCATTCCATTGGTTGGTAACTCTCTTGGACAGACAGAGGTAGGACATTCCATTGGTTGGTAACTCTCTGGGACATAAAGAGGTAGGACATTCCATTGGTTGGTAACTCTCCTGGACAGACAGAGGTAGGGCATTCCATTGGTTGGTAACTCTCTCGGGCAGACAGAGGTAGGACATTCCATTGGTTGGTAACTCTCTCGGGCAGACAGAGGTAGGACATTCCATTGGTTGGTAACTCTCTGGGACATAAAGAGGTAGGACATTCCATTGGTTGGTAACTCTCCTGGACAGACAGAGGTAGGGCATTCCACTGGTTGGTAACTCTCTTGGGCAGACAGAGGTAGGACATTCCATTGATTGGTAACTCTCTGGGACATAAAGAGGTAGGACATTCCATTGGTTGGTAACTCTCGGACATACAGAGGAAGGACATTCCATTGGTTGGTAACTCTTGGACAGACAGAGGTAGGACATTCCATTGGTTGGTAACTCTCTGGGACATAAAGAGGTAGGACATTCCATTGATTGGTAACTCTCGGACATACAGAGGTAGGGCATTCCATTGGTTGGTAACCTCCTTGGACAGACAGAGGTAGGACATTCCATTGATTGGTAACTCTCGGACAGACAGAGGTAGGGCATTCCATTGGTTGGTAACTCTCTCGGGCAGACAGAGGTAGGACATTCCATTGGTTGGTAACTCTCTGGGACATAAAGAGGTAGGACATTCCATTGGTTGGTAACTCTCGGACATACAGAGGTAGGGCATTCCATTGGTTGGTAACTCTTGGACAGACAGAGGTACGGCATTCCATTGGTTGGTAACTCTTGGATAGACAGAGGTAGGGCATTCCATTGGTTGGTAACTCTTGGACAGACAGAGGTACGGCATTCCATTGGTTGGTAACTCTTGGACAGACAGAGGTAGGACATTCCATTGATTGGTAACTCTCGGACATAAAGAGGTAGGACATTCCATTGGTTGGTAACTCTTGGACAGACATAGGTAGGACATTCCATTGGTTGGTAACTCTCTGGGACATGAAGAGGTAGGACATTCCATTGGTTGGTAACTCTTGGACTGACAGAGGTAGGGCATTCCATTGGTTGGTAACCTCCTTGGACAGACAGAGGTAGGGCATTCCATTGGTTGGTAACTCTCCAACAGACAGAGGTAGGACATTCCGTTGGTTGGTAACTCTGGGACATAAAGGGGTTGGTAACTCTCTGGGACATAAAGAGGTAGGACATTCCATTGGTTGGTAACTCCCGGAGAGACAGAGGTAGGGCATTCCATTGGTTGGTAACTTCCTTGGACAGACAGAGGTAGGGCATTCCATTGGTTGGTAACTCTCTCGGACAGGGGTAGGACATTCCTTTGCTTGGCAAATTGGACTGAGCAGAGGTAGGGCATTCCATTGGTTGGTAACTCTCTGGGACAGACAGAGGTAGGGCATTCCATTGGTCAGTAACTCTCTGGGACAGACAGAGGTAGAGCATTCCATTGGTCGGTAACTCTCTGGGACAGAGGTAGAGCATTCCATTGTTTGGTAACTCTCTGGGACATAAAGAGGTAGAGCATCCCATTTGATGGTAACTCTCTCGCACAGAGGTAGGGCATTCCTTTGCTTGGCAAATTGGATTGAACAGAGGTAGGGCATTCCATTGATTGGTAACTCTCAGACGTACAGAGGTAGGGCATTCCATTGGTTGTTAACTCTCAGACAGACAGAGGTGGGGCATTCCATTGGTTGGTAACTCTCTTAGACAGACAGATGTAGGGCATTCCATTGGTTGGTAACTCTCTCAGACAGACAGACAGACAGACAGACAGACAGACAGACAGACAGACAGACAGACAGACAGACAGAGCATTCCATTCGTTGCTAACTCTCTCAGAAAGACAAAGGTAGGACATTCCGTTGGTTGCTAACTCCCTTGGACAGACAGAGGTAGGGCATTCTATTGGTTGGTAACTCTCAGACAGACAGAGGTAGGGAATTCCATTGGTTGGTAACTCCCTCGGACAGATAGAGGTGGGGCATTCCATTGGTTGGTAACTCTCTCGGACAGAGGTAGGACATTCCATTGGTTGTTAACTCTCAGACAGACAGAGGTGGGGCATTCCATTGGTTGGTAACTCTCTCAGACAGACAGATGTAGGGCAGACAGACAGACAGACAGACAGGCAGACAGAGAGGTAGAGCATTCCATTCGTTGCTAACTCTCTCAGAAAGACAGAGGTAGGGCATTCCATTGGTTGCTAACTCCCTTGGATAGACAGAGGTAGGGCATTCTATTGGTTGGTAACTCTCAGACAGACAGAGGTAGGGAATTCCATTGGTTGGTAACTCCCTCGGACAGATAGAGGTGGGGCATTCCATTGGTTGGTAACTCTCTCGGACAGGGGTAGGGCATCCCATTGGTTGGTAACTCTCGCACACAGGTAGGGCATTCCTTTGCTTGGCAAACTGGACTGAACAGAGGTAGGGCATTCCATTGGTTGGTAACTCTCAGACAGACAGAGGTAGGACATTCTATTGGTTGGTAACTCTCAGACAGACAGAGGTAGGGAATTCCATTGGTTGGTAACTCCTTCGGACAGATAGAGGTAGGCATTCCATTGGTTGGTAACTCTCTCGGGCAGAGGTAGGGCATTCCATTAGTTGGTAACTTCCTCGGACAGACAGACAGGGCATTCTATTGGTTGGTAACTCTCTCCGACAGACAGAGGTATGGCATTCTATTGGTTGGTAACTATCTTGGACATAAAGAGGTAGGGCATTCCATTGGTTGGTAACTCTCTCGCACACAGGTAGGGCATTCCATTGGTTGGTAACTCTCTCGCACACAGGTAGGGCATTCCTTTGCTTGGCAAACTGGACTGAACAGAGGTAGGGCATTCCATTGGTTGGTAACTCTCGGACATACAGAGGTAGGGCATTCCATTGGTTGGTAATTCTCTTGAACAGAGGTAGGGCATTCCATTGGTTGGTAACTCTCTTGGACAGACAGTGGTAGGACATTCCATTGGTTGGTAACTCCCTGGGACAAGAAGAGGTAGGACATTCCATTGGATGGTAAGTCTCAGGGACATAAAGAGGTAGGCATTCCATTGGATGGTAACTCTCTCGGGCAAAGATAGGCCATTCCTTTGGTTGGCAAATTGGACTGAACAGAGGTAGGGCATTCCATTGATTGGTAACTCTCGGATATACAGAGGTAGGGCATTCCATTGGTTGATAATTCTCTTGAACAGAGGTAGGGCATTCCATTGGTTGGTAACTCTCCTGGACAGAGATACAACATTTTATTCGTTGGTAACTCTCTGGGACATAAAGAGGTAGAATATTCCATTGGTTGGAAACTCTCTCGCAGAGAGGTAGGGCATTCCTTTGCTTGGCAAATTGGACTGAACAGAGGTAGGGCATACCATTGGTTTGTAACTCTCGGACATAGAGGTAGGGCATTCCATTGGTTGGTAACTCTCGGACAGACAGAGGTAGGGCATTCCATTGGTTGGTAACTCTCTAGGACAGAGGTAGGGCATTCCACTGGTTGGTAACTTCCTTGGACAGACAAAGGTAGGGCATTCCATTGGTTGGTAACTCTAACAGACAGAGGTATGGCATTTCATTGGTTGGTAACTATCTTGGACATAGAGAGGTAGGACATTATATTGGTTGGTAACTCTCTCGGACAGGGGTAGGGCATTCCATTGGTTGGTAACTCTCTTGCACCAAGGTAAGGCATTCCTTTGCTTGGCAAATTGGACTGAACAGAGGTAAGGCATTCCATTGGTTGGTAATTCTTGGACATACAGAGGTAGGGCATTCCACTGGTTGATAATTCTCTTGAACAGAGGTAGGGCAGTAGGTAATAAATGCCGATTCAAGCATCAAAATGCATGTACATGTACACGTACATCGATGTACACCTCCATAGGATTTAGTGTTAAAATCGTGTACAGGTACACGATTTGTCGTTTTTTAGGGTGATTTAGAATCGGCTTTGCCGATTCTACATCACTGGATTCTATATACACATCGCTCAAGAGTGAAAAAACGTATGAGATTTTAAGGAAAAAGAGGTGTATCGTCTGATTTAGAATCGGCAAATGGGTTTCCCCATAGGATTCAGTGTTAAAATCGCGAGCAAAAAACGTGTTGCCGTTTCTAAATCATCATCAGAAAGTGGTTTCCCGATTCTAAATCATCCGTATCTGTACACGATTTTAACACTGAATCCCTATGGAGGAGTACACGGAAATCCATTTGCGGATTTTACGTCAGAAATCGACTCGTGTACGGTACACGGAAAAGAGGTGATTTTGAACCGGCAAACCCACTGCCACGATGATACTAAAAACTGACACACATGTTTTTGTTGTGATTGAATGAAGGTTTTCGTTCAAAAGAGTCGACTATAAATATGAGTGTCAGTTTTAAAAGAGTTGCGTGAATGAAAGGCATTCGTTCAAAAGAGTCGACTATAAAATATGATCTGTAAAAAATAGACATTCATGCTTTGTTTCAATGTAACAAAAAGAAATTGAGTTTATAAACAATTAAAAAATCAGAGGTAAAAATCGTTTGTTCGTGTTTTGTCACTGTTAATTTTGTGAAGTAATCTTAATAAACACTTTATGGAATGTTTGATGAAATTGTCGCTCATGTTTTTGTTGTGATTGAATGAAGGTTTTCGTTCAAAAGAGTCGACTATAAATATGAGTGTCAGTTTTAAAAGAGTTGTGTGAATGAAAGGCATTCGTTCAAAAGAGTTGACTATAAAATATGATCTGTAAAAATAGACATTCATGTTTTGTTTCAATGTAACGAAAAGAAATTGAGTTTAGAAACAATTTGAAAAAATCAGAGGTAAAAATCGTTTCTTCGTGTTTTGTCACTGTTAATTTTGTGAAGTAATCTTAATAAACACTTTATGGAATGTTTGATGAAATTGTCGCTCATGTTTTTGTTGTGGTGTGAATGAAGGTTTTCGTTTTTAATGGATCGTTTTAATAATGTATAATAAAACGCATTTTCCACTCAATTAGGTTTGAGTGGTAAATTTTTAATATATTCATGATAATGATCAGAGATTTGAATGAATTCTTTTAACGTTAAATTAGAAAACCGGTTTCTTTTATGTGCTAGAATTTTTTTAACTGTCTTCAAAGGTTCTCTCTTAATTCGACATTGAGTGAATGGTTTTTTGATATATGAATGGAATTCCTTTTAACAAACGTAAATTACTCTCAAATGCGTTAAATCAGAAACTGGTTTGTCATGTGCTTAAACATTTTTAAACTTTCAAGTTTTTCCAATTCAATCAATACTGAGTTGAGATATGAATTTTTTAGTTATTATATTAAAGACAGAAGATTTTTATTAACTTAAAGCATAAAAAAATAATTATACATTTAATTTTGAAAATAATAAAATAACTCACATTAGCATACTTAAAGGAACATTAACAATTAAAAATGAAAAATGTTTTTACAAATGGATTCTAGATGCCGAGATCAAATTTTAGACGAGTATGAACGTGCTAAGAAGGGCATTCAATCGGCTCACAGAAGCAGACGTCTCGGAGAGATGATCTCAGACGCGAGACCACAAAAATATTTAAACCCGTGACGGAGGGTCAAGAGCGAAGCAGGAAGGAGATAGACGAAGAATTGAGACCCATAAAAGAGAGTTCTTTGAGAATGGGTTCATTGCCCGGTAGTTTTGGAAATCGATATTCCTTTCAATCTACACCGGATTACATTCCCATGGGAATTCAAACCGACGTGAGCGACGATGCAACTTCAATTATCACTACTGATAGTGTTGCGTCGTCCGAGGATGGCGGTAAGAGAGATCTGTTGTATGGATTTTATAAGGATTCGGACGGTAGAACTTTTGTCGGCGATACAGAAGTCGAAATAGGTGATGATGAATTAACCGTCGGCTCGAATAAGTACGAATTAACTTCCGGACTGCGCAAATTGCTCCTTTACGACAAGCCTAGTGATTACAAGGAACACGATTTCGACAATTACGGCGACATTCTGGTTCAGACCCACGCCATGAAGAGAAATAACGATGCCAGAGAGACGAGACCCAAAGCCAACAGAAGTTACAAGTGGACGAAAATAGTGAAACCCATATGGGATATGAATAAGAAGTTCGTCGAATCGGTGACTGGCAAAGGGGTGAAAACCACTTTTCTTCCAAGCTATTCTGACGCTCTGTCTCAGAGATTGAGATTGTTGATGGCTAGTAGACGGGCTGGTAACACAGGGTTAGATAATGAGATAGTTAGCATATGTGACGAATTGTTAAGACAGAAGGTTTTGAGTAAAAACCATTATAAAAGGCTGATGAACGAATTAAAGGATTGATGTATATATACTAAGTAGAGAGAAACAAACAAACAAAAATATATAAAATAAAAAACAGTAAATTTTTACACTAGAATAATAAAAGTATTTAAACAACAAAACGATTTACCAGTGAAAAAACAAAATATGTTATAAAAATAAAAATATGTTGGTGATAAAGAACAGGGGATACGTCAGAACTTACGTTCAAGGTGGCATCGTCGATTCTATAATGCAAGCGTTCACGAGCGATGCGGGTAGAAAACTCGCATCGACTGCGTTTGAGGTCGGTAAGACGACGGCTTTAGATGCTGGTAAGAAAGCCGCTTCTGAAGCCAGTGGTAGGATAGCTTCTGTGGCTGGCAAGAGGGCAGCCGACACGTTGATCGACAAGTTGATCAGTCCACTGGCGAAGCGAGCTGCGTTAGAGCGAATGCCGAAAAGTTGGAAAGATTTTAAGGATGCTGTGGTACCCATACAAGATTTAGCTAAAATGACGAGTGGATCCGGATTGAAGAGAACTCGCGACGGTGTAATATAAATAAATAATAATATTAAAAACTGAGTTTGAAAACATAAAAAATTGTGTTTGAAAAAATCTAAAATAACAACAACAAAAAAATAAAACAAAGATGAACATAAAAGATATGTCTTGGAACGATGCCGTGACTAAGAGGTCGAATAATGAGTTCTTTCCCAAAAGCATAAGAGTCTTGATAGTGGGAAAATCGAATTGTGGAAAGACTAATCTGTTGATGAAACTGTTGTCCCGACCCGACTGGTTGGATTACGACAGATTGTTTGTGTTTGGCAAGAGCTTGTTTCAACCCGAATACAGATTGCTTCGAGAGTGCATGGATCGTAGATTGCCCAAGGACGTCATAGCCAGAATCTTTGACAGTAGGGAGGAATTCGACAAAAGTGAAGCTCCTCTTTCAACCATTTTGGACGGTGCGGCGATGGAACTGATGAAGAGAAATGCATCTTCGCACGTTGAGTGTCGATTTTATGAGAACGCTAGTGACGTTCCGGATCCTAGAGAATTGAAATCGGAAGATAAGAATCTCATGATTTTCGACGATCTGCTTTTGGAGAGACAGAACCGATGCGAATCGTATTACGTTAGGGGTCGACACAGCAACGTGGACTGTTTCTACCTGTAGCAGAATTATTTTCGATTGCCCAGACAGACGATAAGGGAGAATGCTAATTTTCTATGTCTCTTTTGCCAAGATCTCAAGAATCTCAATCACATCTACGGCGATCACGTCACAAACGACATGAGCGTGGCAGAATTCAGGAGATTCTGCAAGAGGGTTTGGGATGGAGGACTTTACAATTTTGTCATGATCGATTTGACTAGCAAATTTAATCGCGGAAAATATCGGTGTGGATTGGACAAGTTTAATGTTTCTGATGATAATACGATAGAGCGTGAAAATAAAAAAAAATTAGAAAATAATAAATCTTCAAATAATTAGTTTTGAAAAAATAAAAAATAAAATTAAAATATAATGTTCGAACAAGGAGAATTGTCAGAACAGATAGCTGAGAATACGGCTGCAAAACAATCCATTCAAATCGTGGTGAGAGGCGATTCGACTCGATTCGCTATGAAATTCGAACCTTCCATCGAATTGAATAGAGAGAAAAGATATGAGATGGCGTTGGTGAATCTGGAGACTTATTATTCCTTTCCCAACGTCACCGAAAAGAATAACTCATTCAAGTATTCCGACGGAGTGGATTGGTTGGAGATTCAAATTCCCAAAGGAAGTTACGACATAGACGATTTGAACAATTACATTCAGACGCGAATGAAGACGGATGGAAAGGGAAGCAACAAGATCAGACTCGCTCTCAATCCTAATACCTTACAGACGATGTTGGATTTGGAAGATAATTTTCGAGTGGATTTCAACACGGACGATTCTATAGTCAAGATGCTGGGATTTGATCGAAAGATGTATGGAGGCCATGCGGCATCTGAAAATACGGTCGACATTCTCGCAGTCAATAGCATTCGTGGATGTGATTGCTGGAAGCTACGTGAATGGTAGCGCTCAACCGACGATCTATTCCTTCTTTCCAAACGTGTCGCCGGGTTATAAGATTGTGGAGCGACCTTGAAACTTAGTTTATCTACCAGTGATTTTAGACACATTGTATAGTCTCAAAACCACGTTGACTGATCAAAATGGTGAACTGTTAGATCTTCGCGGAGAGAGGGTGACAATACGATTTCACATAAGAGAAATATAAAAGCAAAAAAAAAATATTGTGTATATATATATAGATAACAAAATAAAATAAACGCAATATTAATTTTACAAAATTATTTAATATATATAAATATCATTAAAACAAGAAAACAATTGAAGAAAATATATATTTTAAAAAAAAGAATTATGACAGAATACGTGAAAAAAACGTGAACATATCTGCAGGACAGAGGAAGAAACTTAAGAGAGCGTTAACAACTCGAGGCGAGGCGGTGAAATTCAAATTCACTCACGAAGATCTGACAAGAGGCGGTCAGGATTCGATCGCCTGGACCAAAAGTCAAATCAAAAGGATGGAGAAAATGATTCGTGATGGAAGAGGGTTGACGGTGAGATTGAGTCCCGCTCAATTGAGATACAATTTGAGAATGAAAGGTGGTTTCATACCGCTATTGGCAGGAATCGCCGCAAAAGCATTACCCTTCGCCGCAAAGGCACTACCCTTTCTCGGAAAGACTCTCGGCGTGGGAGCTCTCACGGGACTCACGAGTTCGGGAGTTGAGAAATTAATGGGTGGCAGCGGACTGTTTTTGAAGAAGGGAGGAGCCGTGTGTCACGTCCACATAGACGACAACGGTAAAGGATTGTATCTAGAACCCGTTAGAGGTGGCAACTCTTTGAGTGGAAACAGTCTCTATCTGAAGAGTGGACAGAACGTTGAGCGACTCGGCAAGGGTTTGTTGCTTGGTGAAAATTCGCCGTTTAAAAATATACCGATTTTGAATATGTTATTATAATATAAAAAAAATTATATAATTATATATAAATATCAATCATAGAAAAATATAAAATAATATATAAAATGGATAAAAAGGTGGAGAAACAATTAGATGATAATGATGAATATCGGGAGATAGAGTGCGAAAAAGATGTGGAAAAATGGTTAGACGCTAATGATGGATATCTAAGGAAAGAACTGATAAAAGAGTTAAATAAAGAGCGGGATAGACGGTTGTAATTGAAAAGAATGAGACGCTTTCCACCATCACCACTACCTTCTGAAGAGAATGGTAATGATGCGAGTGTTACCAATGCACAACATTCGTTCATAATTATGATTCGGATAAACAAATGTGTTGTTATAAAAACGTATCATATTACAAAAAAAAGAAAAAAAGAAAAGAAGAATCGACGCTGAAATTTAAGAAAAAAAGGAAACGTTATTATATTATATGGGTAATAGTGAAGAAGGAAAACAAAAAAAAAAAAAGTAATGAGATCTAAAGATGATCTCATTACTTTTTTTTTCGCTTTTTCTTCGCTAAAAATATCAATCTCTCTATTGTTTATATTTCCAAGTCCGTTATTAGCATGTTGACACTCGTGTATTCTCCTTTTTCGAAAATGTGTTGAATGTTTATCTTTACTCTTTTGAGTTTTTTTACATCGGTGAACGCGCTCTCACCACCCGATTTGTCCACGAGTTCGAGTGAGATTTTTGGATATATGTAACTTCCATAGAACAACGTCAAATCGTCCTTGTCGAATTCTTTATCTTTAGCGATGACGATTTTCTGCAGATTGCTTTGATACTCGTAAAACAAATCGAGCATGGCTTCATCCAATTTCAAAGAAATCTTATATCTATCGTATTTATACTCTAAGTCCTTCATCTCGACCTCGTTCAATTCGATGGGATCGTGTTGTTGTAATCTATAGATTTTAAAACCTAATTTCTTATTCGTTTCGACTCGTTTCAATTTCAATTCGCATCTTTTAGGTGTAGCTGTCATGATCGATTATTTGGGTTTTTTTGTTTTATGAATTCTTGCAATAATGTATATTTTAAATTTTGTATTTTAATAATTTGTTTAAAAAGTTTTTTTGTTTGTTTTTTTTACTCTTTATATATATATAAAAAAGTTTTTAATTTTTAATTTTCTTTAATGTGAAAATTTTTTTTGTAAAAAGTTTTTTTTCTCTTTATATATATAAATAAAAAATTAAATTTAACATCCTTTTTCTCGTATTAATTCAATTTTTTTCACGTTAAGAACATAAAATTGTTTAATTTTTTTGAAAGGAATTAAAACATATATAAACAATTTTAAAACTTTTTAACAAATTATCAAAAAAAAAAAGTAATTAGATCATCTTTAGATCTCATTACTTTTTTTCCTTCTTCTTCGCTAAAAATCAATCTCTCTATTGTTTATATTTCCTTCCAAGTGCGTTATTAGCATGTTGACATTCGTCTTTTTTCCATTTACGAAAATGTCTTGAATGTTTATCTTTACTCTTTTGAGTTTTTTTTTACATCGGTGAACGCGCTCTCACCACCCGATTTGTCCACAAGTTCGAGTGAGATTATTGGATATATGTATTTTCCATAGAACAACGTCAAATCGTCCTTGTCGAATTTTCTGTCTTCGGCGATGATAATATTATTCACCAGATCGCTTTGGTACTCGTAAAACAAATCGAGCATGGCTTCATCCAATTTCAAACACATCTGATATTTGTTGTAGTAGTGCTCTAAGCTCACCACCTCAACCTCGTTCAATTCGATGGGATCGTGTTGTTCTAATGTATAGATATTAAAACCTAATAACTTACACACTTTGACTTGTTTCAATTCCAATTCGCATCTGTTAGGTGTTGTTGTCATGATCGATTATTTGTTTTTTTTGTGTTATGAATTCTTGCAAATAATGTGTATTTTAAATTTTGTATTTAAATAATAATTTGTTAAAAAAAGTTTGTTTTTCTCTTTATATATATAAATAAAAAGTTAAATTTTAACATCCTTTTTTTTTCTCGTATTAATTCAATTTTTTTTCACGTTAAGGAACACAAAAAAATTGATTAATTTCATGAAAAAAAACATTTTCACATTAAAGAAAAAAAATTTAAATTAAAAAAGAAATCTTTTTATATATATAAAAGAGTAAAAAACAAAACTTTTTAACAAATTATTTAATACAAAATTCGAAAAAAAAAATATTCTTACAAATGAAGCAAACAGATAAAAAAAAAATGGACAATTTAAATGAGAAAACCGTACCTCAGTTAAACAAGATTTTTAAACTATTAAAAATTCCACATTTCAGAAATCATAGAACTAAATAAAAAAAAATTGAAGTCATACAGAAAAATTTACGAAACAATGGAAAGGCAAACAAAATGTCGATAGCAACGACGTCAAAAAATGCATCGGTTGTGAAAAATGAGAAGAAGAAGAAAAAGATAGTAAAAGGAATCGAAATGCTGGCGTAAAAAAAAACAAAAAACGTTTCGATTGTGAAAAATAAGAAGACGACTAAATGAAAAGTCGTTGAAGAAGAACTTCAAGTTTCAAAAGAAAAGAAAAGAAAAACTAAAACGAAAACGAGTGATGCACTTCAGATTCTAGACAAACGAGATATATCGAGCGAAATTCGATGAGCAATGAACGAAGGGAAAGGAAAAGAATATGTAGCACGACTCGTCACGGAACGATTCCAATCGAAACCCATAGCACGGGAGAGTGCGATCAAAGGCATTTTTAAAACTTGTGACGTGGTTCCCTCGTTCAAGAAAATCGATCCGAAATTGTTCATGGAACAGGTGAAGAAAAAAGTATTGGATTTGTTTCGCAAATACATGAACGTGGGACTAAAAATTAAGATGATACTCCATTGTGTGATGAATAAAATCGACGCGAAGTCCGGCGAGAGCATCGTGAAAAAAGCATATTTCAGATCTAACGTCGAACCCGTATTTCAAGGTTCAGATTTATCGGACGTTTTCGAAAAGATGAAAGACAAGATGTTGACGTCTCTCGCGAATTATCAACATGAAGGTAGTAATTGGACGTTTGATGAGGTGTTGAAACTTGAAATTCACATAACTGAAAACGATTCGTTGAAAGGGTCTTCCTACATGAAATTACCGTATTTCCTAGCTAAAAAACACGCCGTGGTCAATGTGAGAAATAAAGATGATCAGTGTTTTAAATGGGCAGTCACCTCTGCTTTATACCCTGTCAAAATGAACATCGAAAGAGTTTCTTGTTACGAGAAGACTTCTAAAAATCTTGATTGGACCGGAGTGACTTTTCCAACAGAATTAAAACACATCGAAAGTTTCGAGGCTCAAAATCCCACCGTAGCAGTGAACGTCTTGGGATACGACGATGAAAAACGAATGATGTATCCTCTCAGACAGACTTCGTATCTCGAAAGAGAAAAGACGATTATTTTATTATTGATTTCGAATGGTGACAATCGTCATTATTGTTGGGTTAAACATCCGAGCCGATTACTGTCGGGACAAAATAATAAACATGGACATAAGGTATGTTTATGTTGTTGCAACTGCATGAACGCGTTTCACGATGAAAAATTGTTAGCGAAACATCAGGAATATTGCAACGAAAATCAAGGTGTCGCCGTCGAAATGCCCAAACCCAACATTATCGTGAAGTTTGAAAATCATAATAGAAGGTTAAAAGTATCATTCGTCGTGTATGCTGATTTCGAATGTTTCACCACGAAAATGAGTTCTTGTCAACACAACGCTCTTCAAAGTTACATTGAAAGATATCAAAAACACACACCTCCGGGCTATTGCATTTACAGTACGTGCCAAGTGTATTGCGTCTCAATCACCCGCCCCCGTGCTGAGTGAAAATCGCATTTTTCAGCCGGTGTCACACGGTGTTGATTTACGGTGTTGATTAATTATGGTGACCCATGGAACTCAATCCAAACAAAGCCTGTATGATCACGATGAAGCCAGAGATGTGATGTGATGTGATGATGACGACGAACGTGATTAACGACGATGACGATGATAGTGACGATGGCAACATTGGTAATGACGACAACGACATGGACGATGGCGACGATGACGTCGACGATGGTGATGATGATGACGATGGATGATGATGATGGGGATAATGATGATGATGGTGATATAATGTTGGGACATTGGGAGATTGGCAAGTCGTAGCGGATCTCTTGCCCCTTTGTGGCAATATTTGTAAATACACGTATTATTAAATTGTTTCTTTATGAACATCTGTAACACCTCTCTTTGGTAAAGGCAGAATAAAGTAAAGTAAGTAAAAAAAATTTTTAACACCGTGGCGTGGCATGAAAAGGATTATGAAGATCAAATCTTTGTTCCGTGAAAACAGTAGTTAATTAAATTTGAGAAAACAAAGGATTTATACATGGGTATTGTTGTGACCCGGTGTTCAACCGTGACGCTTTGAGTGTGTAATAATAATAAGAGTATGTGCTTCTGTCAACTAGCAGTTCACAAAATAATTCACACGTGGTTATATTCTCTTGATATTTTGTCACATGAAGAAAATATAAATAAATTAAAAATGCTTGAAATAAAACAAATCGCTAACCCAGAGTCGATGTTTTCTTTGACTGGTACGAAAACTGTGTACGCATTCTGTTGTCTAACCCAGACTAGCCTACCTAAATATTATTTATGCATTTGGTAAGTTTACCCACCGAAAATCTATTTATTAAATCAACCTGGACTCTGGGTTTGACTCGTTTCTCAACTGCAGTCTTGAAATGTGATTCTGGCGGTGTGAGGGAAAAAAGTGCACCGTGGAGATTTTTTTTCTGTTTAAATCCCAACAATCTGTAGCCGTTAAAAGGCAGAAACAGAAACAAAAGACAGGCGAGTTGAGATGAGTCGGTACCACGCTGCCGTTCCCTCGGCGAACTGTGAGTGTCCCTATTTGCCCCACTGTCTTTCTTTTCGCCATTTTATGGTAGACCCTTCATGTAAATGAGCACTTCCATGTCTAGATCCTAAATAATAATAATAACTCTTTGTCTAAACATAAAATGTAAACTAAAATCAATAGGCCCTATTCAAGGTGGCTCAGAAAAATGATCTAAGGGACGGGACCGTAATATCGGAGACACGTCGACATTTGACAACCTCGGGTAAAACGTTTTCTTGAAACGTCACATTTCACCCCCACCACCCGGTGGAAATACGCCCGAGCTTCTGAGGTCATACCAGAACTTAATTTCTTGAGAGCTGCCCCCTTGAGCATCCCCCCTCCAACCATGTCATTTAATGGTTTTGCCGCACGTTATCACTAACAGTGATAAGAAGCATCACGGGGTCTGTTCTGTTTTGGCCCAGATGCATTGCAAATCAGTGGAGGGGGGGGGGGCAAGGAAAATCTCATCGGTAGGCCAATTAAACTTTTGTATGTAGGCCTACCCCCCTCCCCCCCCCTTCCTTTTTTCGGAAAGTCATTCGGGTCTACACTGCAGGCCAAAAATAAATTTCACCCCGACTAAGATTCTTAATCTGTACCTTGTGCCAAGGGCATCTAGCTAGGTTTTCCTCAATCGGGTGCTGCTGGTGGGGGGGGGGGGGAGAATTATATTCATTGGCGGAAACCTTACCCTCGCCCTATCGGCGCCATTAATTTATTCACCAGCCCCACCCTCCATTCTCAACATCGCCATGGTCAATTTTCCGACCACTTTCCGATTTTGACACAAGCCCCCCCCCCCCCCTCCCCCTCCACCCAATGAGGGATTTGACAAAAAGCTTGTTGGAACATCAAGCGAATTTTCAGATAACAGGCCAGTAGACGTCATGTTGAGGAAAGGAGTCTATCCTTACGAATACATGAACGATCTAAAGAGATTCGAAGACACCGCACTACGTTCGAAAGATTTTTATTCGAAATTATACGAATCCGACATTTCCGACGAGAATTACGAACACGCCAAAAATGTGTGGAAATCATTCGATATGAAAACCATGAGAGATTATCACGATCTCTATCTGAAGACTGATGTTCTGCTCTTGGCAGACGTGTTCGAAAATTTTCAAGACGTCTGTCATCGAAATTACGATCTGGATCCCGCTTGGTATTTCACCACACTCGGTCTGGCGTGGGACGCTCTGTTGAAGACCACCGAAGTCCAATTGGAATTATTATCCGACGTGAACATGTTGCTCATGTTCGAAAGGGATGCGAGAGGTGGCGTCTCAATGATCTCCCACAGATATTCTGAAGCTAACAATCCCTACATGAAAGAAGGTTTCGATTCGAAACGATCGAATAAATACATACAGTATTGGGACGCTAATAATCTGTATGGTTGGGCTATGAGTCATCCTTTACGATTGGAAATTTCGAATGGGTGACGAAACAGGAAGAGATGCAAAAATGGAGAGACTATCCTTGCATTTTAGAAGTCGATTTGAACTATCCGGAAGAATTACCTGATCTACACAATGATTATCCGCTGGCTCCCGAACGAATGGAACCGAACGAAGGAGACGAGAGAAAACTCATTCCCAATTTATTTAACAAACGTAACTATGTCGTCTACAGCGAGAATTTGAAACAGTACGTCGATTACGGGATGAAATTAGTCGACATACATCGCATCAATCGATTCGACGAAGAGCCTTGGGTAAATTTAAGGACGAGAGCGGCGGTAAACAAATCGTCAAATTCGTAGGCTTGAGACCCAAACTGTATGCTTATCGTCTAGAAGATGAAGAGATCAAGAATTGCAAAGGGGTTAAAGTGTGCGTGGTGAAGAAAAACATCTCTTTCCAAGAGTATAAAGATTGTCTGTTAGGAAGTGGTCCGGTATATAAGACTATGAAATCAATTTGAAGCGAAAATCACGACTTGTATACCGAGATAGTCAACAAGATTTCGCTGACGGCTGACGACGATAAGAGATTCGTGTTAGACAATAAAATAAGCACTTTAGCACTCGGACATTGGACTTTGGATCTAATTTTAGATGATAGGATTTCAGATATGATTGTGGATGATAAGATTCCAGATATGATTAGGGATGATAGGATTCCAGAAAATCAAGAGGAATTAAACGGATTCAAGATTATGGAAGTCGAGGAATTAGACGGATTCAAGATTATGGAAGTCGATAGAGTTAGTTTATAAAGAAAAAGAAAAAAAAAAAAAATAACGTCATTTTAGTGAATTATAATAAAATAAATAAATAAAAAAAAAATATACGCATTTATGAATAAGAAAATAGAGATATCCGTAGAAGGTGTCGTCTTACCTAACGAATCCCTATCCAACATCGATCTGTCGAATGCGGCGAAGGATTTGAAAATCAAAGATTTTTAGGTGTGTTTTCCAGAGATGCCTTGCCGAAGAGAAGACTTCGACAATCGGAATGCGGAATTTTAAATCTAGACGATTTATCGGGTGAAGGCACTCACTAGGTGGCGTGGTTCAAGAACGGGAAGAAGAAGAATTATTATTTCGACAGCAATCTCGCCGCCGAAAGAAATAAGGAACTATTTCAACAAATCGATGGTTCGTTACAACACGGAACGAGTGCAATCACCAGATCAAATGTTTTGCGGTCACCTCTGTCTCTACGTTCTCAAGAGATGGTCTGAAGGAGATCGGTTTCAAGACATTTTCAATGATTTACATTAGAGAGATTTTTTTTATAGTATATATAAAGATAAAAAAAATTATTTTAAAAAATTTTAATCGAATAGAAACGTAAAATAAAAATAAAATAATTCATTTTTTAATAAACTGCGTTTTGAAATATATTTCTTTTAAAAAACAAAAAATCTCAAAACAACATGCCAGTCGATAAATTTGGTAGAAGTGACGACGAAAAAGTCAACCTAAGAAAGAAGAGGAAGACGTTCGAAGTCGACGATGGTTACGACGTTGCCAACTTGGACGAACGTTACGTTCGGAGATACGAACCTCGAGAGGAACCTTTAAACATGACCGATAAGAAGCTCTACAATCTTCCCAAGCCGATAGATCTCGCAGATGCTGCGACTAAAAAATACGTCAACAGGGGGAACGCCGATTTCGAACGAATCATGCTAGATAATTACATGGATAAAACCATGACCGACGATCTCGATCTGAAATCCAAACGTTTGGTGAACGCCGCGAATCCCATAGATCCCACGGATGCCGCGACCAAGAAATACGCGGACGACTCTCACACAAGATTCAGCGAACATCTGAGAAATAGATACGTTCAGAAAACAATGCACTCGGAATTGAACGCCAATTCTAACAAGATAACGAACGTGGCCACTCCCACGAATCCCAAGGACGTGGCGACCAAACACTACGTAGATCTGGAACAGAGAAAGTCTGACAGACGAGAAATGAAATCGAATCTGAATGCGGGATTCAACAAGATATTGAATCTGTCGAAGGTCGACGACACGGATGCGGACTCAACCGCGGTCAACAAGGGCTCTGTAGATTCTGCCGTGTTGGGATCATAAGGATACATAGAAGCAAAAGTGGACGATCTCTACCTGAACAAACAATCTGGCGGAACCATGGAGGGTGGTATCGACATGAACGGTGAGAATTTATTCGGACTCAGTCACGATCCCGAATTCGATTCCAGCGCAATCAGCTGGAAGTACGTGGACGACAACTCGGTCTGGTGGAAGGGCGACATCATGGAAGGTAAACTAGACATGGGTGGACACATGCTCACGAATCTACCGGATCCCGTGAAATTGACGGATGCCTGCACCCTGATTTCGGTGGTGGAGAAAGTCAAATATGCTAGACAATTGATCACCGTGTGGGCTGAGGAGGCCGGCACCTTAGATGAGGGAAAAGCTGAGTGGTCTTTCGGAAATGGAGGTAGTGGATCGAAACATGGTCAGGTGGGATATCCCATGCCGCTGGGAGGTGAAATCCTTCGAATGAGTCTGGCTTCCTCGGATTTGAATAACAGAGCAGTCGTCAACCTCATGGTGAATGGAGTAGAGAGCGATAAGAGATACAGCGTTGAAAAGACTGAGAATCAACATGCGAATGTTAGCACGTTCGGCACGCCTCTCAAAGTGAACGCCAGAGACAGGATTAATTTTGTTACGAAAACCAATAATCCCGAAGCCGCCACTTCCGTGGTGAGTCTACTGATCTGATCGAACTAGTTCCTTTGAACAAACAGTGAACGCGTGGAAAATAATGAATTGAAAAAAAAATAATGTGTGATTTATTAAAAACAAAAAGTAATGAGATTTAGAAAGATGTTCAATCTCTCTAGATCACATTACTTTATTTTTTTTTTAATAATTACTCATTACTTTTTTTATTTTTTTTTTGTTTATTTTTTTTTTCACACACGTCTCTCATCGAATGATCGACATCTTATTTCCATCCGATTCGAATTGTAATTCTCTGTCCGACAGGACCAGGGCGAAGGCTTCGGTTTTTCTCGGCACGTTCCTATCGAATTGCATCTTGATCTGAATGTCTAAGACGCTACTCTTGAGTCGTTCACTCTGTTTACTGATGTCGAATACGAACATGGGATACATCGACTTGTATTCGCCGGGAGATATGTTAGGGTGGCTCATCAATTCGTCTAGACCGTGATACTTCATTCTAAAATCAGCGGCGTTGCCGTACAGTCTGCAGAAATCGTTCTTGTCGAACGATGCGTTGTAATCGATTGCTGGATATCTCGTGGCGTTCAGAAACACTTGCATGTTTCTCAAATGGCAGTGATCGAACAGCGACGTGTTCTTTTCCTGAGACCCGTCCCTGTCGGTCTGAAACGCAACCACGATGAAACGCAGTCTCTCGGAAGCGGATTTCACCGTCAATCTCCAATTGAAGTGATTCGTGGAGAGAGGAATGCTAGCCGTGTCGCACTGTCTCATTCTAAATCCCATGGGTAACTCTTGGATTCTATGATCTTGTAGAGATGCGCTTTTTCCACGATCAAAGGCTCCATGTGCGGAACGAACCACGATATCTTGTGTAGAGTTATCTTACCCGCATTGGTCGCAGTGAGTCTCACTATTGCGTCGTCTTCTCCTTTTCGAATCAACGTCAGATTGTGTTTGAATCCGTACATGATCTTGTTGTAATCGTCCGCAAATCCGAAGATGTGTTTCAAAGGTATCCTGAACGAAAACATTCCTTTAGGTCTGGACGTCTTGACGACGTAGTCGAATATCAAGGCGGCGCCGGCGCTAGCAGGGCCAACGGTGTCTTTCACCCACAACTGATTAAGTCCTCTGGATTTCGAAAAATCATCAGGATACGTCAAGAGTCCGAACATCGTGGTGGCCTGACCGGGATGAAACACAGATTCTATCTCTTGTCCGGATAGCATGTATTTTATATTACTGAATAGATGCATGATGGCATTATTGGCTAGTGTAACCGTGTCGTCATCGGCGTAGTCGCTCCCATCTTCCTTTGTGAGACGTCCCTGCACCACTATGTACAGTTAAAACAAGAAGTCCTGTAACGTCTAGTGCAGAAAACGCTCGTTAGCTAATGCGCTATCTAGTGCAGAACAGTCAAGTAAACCTCGTTAAACATGCGATAACTTCTGCGCTATGTAACGCAGAACGTAGTGCGCTATTCCCGAGGTCATTAACATCGATCTCCGACACATACCATTAGGAAAAGAAATGTGTGGTAAGTGGACTCGGACATCAGTCGATATTATTTCGAATCAGGTTCACCTGGTAAATTAGTCGTGACAATGAATGAAAAAAGGCAGAAAAAATGTCGAAATTACCAGTTTTAATTTTCACAAGAAGCCCGGACAGTGAAATCAAAGTCATTGCCAAATCGGATATAATCGTCTTTTAAATGATTTTATTCTGTGCTACTGATGAACGCGGGGACGAGACTTGTGTGAGATGTGTATGTACGAACAGCCCAGCACATGATCGTTTTGAAATAGCCTAATAAAAAGAGTTTTGACAACAACATTTTATCAATTAATTAATATCTGTGACTTTCTTTCAACTTGGAAAACGTGGATAAATTTGTTCGTAAAATCAACATAAAAAATCCAAATACCGATAATACCGCTCAGTCGCCGTCTGAATTTCAACAAGTAATTCGCAACAAATTTTCAATATCATTTAAAACCTTCTCAGTCCTATATAAGGCCTTGTTCATATCACTTGGTACACCAAATAATAACAAACACAGTGAGGCCGCAACTCGCTATTCAGTACGATGGGAATCACCCAGAGCCTCCCCTAGCCCAATCGATCTGCACCGTTTTGATCCGAACCTCGTCTCCACTATTTGACCCAAACCCATTTTCAGTGGCAAGGCCGTAAGGCTGGCGAACGATTTCACCCCGCCTGTCCCAGAGACAAACCGTCCCCAGAATATTTAATATTTAGACCGACACCTCCTCCACCCCCCACCAACAAGATTTTGAAATGATGACTGGGTGGTCACAAGCTGGGTTTTTGAGGCGGTAGTTTTTCTTGTTTTGGCAAACGGCGCGCTTGTTCATATTAGTCTAAGGACGAAATAAACAATAATTTTTCAATGTTGATTGAAAAACGCCCTTCCCCTTCCTGTGCAGACTTGTTAAAAATAGGTCATAAGCCTACACAACTTACTTGAACACCCCCCCCCCCCCCCCCTGATCTTCAACTTTTCTGAACCGTCTAGTGTATCTTATAAAATTATCAGTAAACAATAGGGATGAGACAATTTAGCTAAATTGTCGGTACAATTTATTACTAAAAACGACGTGAAGCTAATAGACTTCCGTAGATGAGAACGCTAAGCAACAAAATTCGCTGAAATAAATTTGTAAAAATCAGGGATATTTTTTTAAATATAAGAACACATGGTGAACCTGTTGATTTAGAAATATTTAATTTCTAGAAATTTCAGCATTTGGGACATGAATTTCAATCCCTTTAAACAATTAAAGCAGCCGGAAAAAAATGAGTCTTTTTTTTATTTTAATTTTATATCCCAAACAGATTTTTCTTCGGATCAGTTCTTTTCAATCATTCTTCATCATTATTCTTTAATCACTGATGATAAAATAACATAAATATAAATTTGACACCTAATTGTTATTAAGTAACCCATTTCCAAATTGAAGTCATAAAACGGGAGCTTAGTGTATTGACAGGAGTGTTTTCAAAGCTTATTCACACCTTCCGTTGTTCAAAAAACCCACAGATGGTAATTGCCAACATTACTGATGGCTACTTGAAAAACTGCCGCAGAAAATCCTCCCCGTTCAGGCCACAATATAGCACAATCCTCTGATGTAGCTTTCGAATATAGGACAAAACCCCCTCGGACAAAACCCCCTCGAACAAAAGTTACAAAACCCCCTCGAACAAAACCCCCTCAGGACAAAACACCCTCGGACAAAACCCCCTCACTTTTACTGACAAAATGGACAAAACCCCCTCACTTGAGAAAAAAATGATGATGAAAAAAATGAGGTGATAAATGTTGAAGTGAATAAATAAAAAGAATATTTAAACAAATATAGAGTTTTATTAAATTTGTTTGCAGGTAATTGTAATTAATATTTAATGACATATATATATATAATACTGACAACATGTAACAGCTAGCGATCTTTTTCACACAGAACTATAGAACATACAAATATTATATTAATTAGGATCATCTTGCCTTACAAATTACAACATCTATAAAGTAATTATCCAATGATAATAAATCTAATTGACACTCACAAAAATTCAATGTGGTTCAAGTCGCGTTTTTGAGTTACCCTGGATCATGTAATAAATAGAATCTACAACGGATCCCTATTTTGTAGCTCTATTTACAAAACTCATCCAGTAAATTAGGTCTTGGCCTCGCTAAAGCTCGGCCAATACCTAATTTACTGAACTCGTTTTGTAAATAGATCTATAAAATGGGAACCCGTTGTAGATCCTCTATTTATTACACAAATCTAACCTGTGATATGGATACCATGTAATGTTCTTACCGTGTTGACAGACGGACGTATAGGTGAAGCACTATATTTTTAAAACTGTTTCATATATATGAGTGAAGTTTCTAAAACCGAATACAATAACCAACATATTTCAAGAAGTCTGCCACATTGAGTTTACCCTTACGCCTATCCTCACACAGTTTTACAAGTTTCTTCTGAAGTTTAACTGTGTGTTTTCTTTGACGTTTTGATGGAGGTTCACCTCGTTCATGTCTAAGGAGAGTTGTAGAGACCAATACCTGGTCTTTCTTGAGACTGTCTATTACTCTCCAGACTGTTGGATGTGCATGGCCTACAAGTTTCATAAACCCATTATTCCAACCTTCACAAATGTTATTTGTGCGAGCATTACCACAAACTGTTATGTCATGCACATTCCAAACTGGAGGTGGAAAAGTAGGCGGTAAGCGCCTGACTTTAATTGGGGCAAGTGTTCCATCAGGTCGAGATGGTGATTTGATAGTTCTATAAGACCCAGTCACATATGTATTGTTAAAATAGGCCAAGAGAGGTTCTAGTCCATCAGGGTTGACATCTCGCAGATGTGACATGCCTTAATGAATGTCATCTACTGGCAGAAAGGCTAGACTGTCCAACATTCCACAAAAATGCTTAACATTGTCATCCTCCCTGTAACAGGTTACCAAACCCAAACTCTGAATTTTGCGCCACGTACTTTGAGTCAAATGATAAAAACATCCATGTATAACAAGTTGTGGACCAAATATTTCTGTCGCTGCCTTCATTGCAGCTATTTCAAAGTCCATTGTAATGGTCGTTGGGTCTACTTGGAATCCTAAAGTTTCACAATAGTCCTGAATTGCCCCAAACAGTTCTTCATATGTAGATTGTTTTTTGTCCACCAACAGAGCATACACACAAGCCACTGAACTTTCACCAAGGGCAGCATGGATTACATACAGCTGGTTAAAGAGTTTTGGTGCCACATTAAAAGTTCCATCCATAAACCAAGATGAGGAATTAGCGAGATGTCTTAACCCTTCATTGGTAGCAAACACCAACATACGGTTGGTACTGTCAACACCATTATCATATATTAGAAAAGAGTCTCCATCTGATGATAATGCCCACTCTTCCTCAACTATCAACTCTGATAAAGTCTTTGGGCTCTGTGGCAAATATTTAGCTCGTTCACGACGGAGAGAACGCTTCACGGAGTTGATATCCCCAATGGCAGCTCGTACGGAAACGGGAGCTGTTGCAATAGTGTCTGTCAGGAGCTGGCTGTTTGTACCTCTTGAACCTGGAGCCCGCTCTTTCATCTCTGCACGTAGTTTTGTTGCCTCAACGCCGCCGTTTTTAGGATCATGCGAATGTTCGGTGGAACTAAAAACAGAGTTCATTTCAACATTTGTAGTAACAGCTGCCTTACACAAAAATGCTGATCTGTTTGAGCACTCCCATCGGATTTTATTTTGACGTGTGTATTTCTTAGTATACATGTAGCCATCAAGCACAAATTTCAGACCACCTTTGTGGTTTTTGATAATCTCCATAATATAGCACTAATTGACAATATTTTGAATACTGAGAAAGCATCACAAAACTGGCATATTTATAACATTCTGACAGAGAATGTTGTTCTAAAACTTTGTCATGCCAGTGTAATAAAACAACATAAATGGTTATTGACGTCAGCAAAATTAAAAAATTGAAAGTGCAGATAGCTTGCAAAATGGTATTACTAAAACAACAAAGCTATACCTCAAAGAAGTAATGGAACAGAAGACACAAGCTAGTATCCCAGCAATTTGAGCAAAATTGAAAAATTGAAAGTGCAGATAGCTTGCAAAACGGTATTACTAAAACAACAAGGCTATACATCAAAGAAATAATGGAACAGAAGACACAAGCTAGTATCCCAGTACTTTGGAGATTTGTTGTTATAACAACAACAGCCATCTGTACTTTTAATGGTTAAGTACAGATGACTTGCAAAATGGTGTTACTGAAACACAAGACACAAGTTAGTATATATATAATGTCTGAGGGGGTTTTGTCCTGAGGGTTTTTTTCCCTGAGGGGTTTTTGTCCTACGATGCAAAAAATGAGGGGGTTTTGTCTGATGGGGTTTTGTCCTGAGGGGGTTTTGTCCTGTTACCGTAGCCTTCAGCCCCAATAAATAATAATCATATTTGTTCCATAAATGAGAAGCAAGAAAGTTGAATAATCGAAAGAACTGGTGACAATTTATGAAAATTAAAACTAACAACTTTCAAGTGTGCATAGTAAAAACTTCACCGTGCACATGGTTTAATGGCAGTTCATTGTAAATGAACTGTACGCCTATATTAGAGATATGATAGGGTCTTGTGTGGGATGGGTCTATACTTTTCCCCTCCCCCACCCACTGTTTGGAATATCGGACTGAAGTCCTGCAAATTTCAACTCGAGGAAACACCACTTGGCACTTGTACTCATCTACTCGCCAGATGACCCAAGTTATTCTTCAAAGAACTCCTTATAATTGGGGTGTCTGCAAATCACTCCAGGGGTGGAATATCCACCCAGATGATATACCCAGTTTCTGTGACAAAGCAAACACAAGGAACACACAGTATGGTTCTATGGATTGGGCTTTTTATATTGGTTCGAAGCTCACTTGAAGTTGAGAATGTTTCTTTCACATAACACAATCCAGAATGCGTGGAAATTCCACTTTGTTGGTGTTTCTGTACAAAAGCATATACCATGTACTGTGGATGGGTTTCAGACACGTTACAGAATATACACAATCAGAAGTACAGTCGTTAACGGTGTACGAGAAATTCACAAGAACGATGGGTCGAGTCACCTGTGGTACGAAACTGAGAGAGGAAGTTTCAACGTCTCACACCACGTGTCAAGATGTGGACAAGAAAATTGTCCACAATGTTCATGCTCACTGAGCTTTCTAAAACATTCGTTCAGATATTTTTCATGAATAAATAGTTGTTACAGGCTTTTGATTGTTCTCATTCATTTGGAAATGCTCTCTCACGACATATTAACCTATCAAGTGAAATGCGTCAATATCAATTCACCCCAAAAAAACGCCCGCGGACAGAAAATAAAAAACTGATTTTAATTGATTTCTAGCATGAGCATGTGGACATTTTTCAGTTGCCCCAGCTTTTTCAACACTCCATTAAATATTGACAACGATTGTTTGAAATGTTTCATGGATATCTTTCTAAAATAAAAATAAAATATATGCATGTCAAGCCCAAGGGTTTAATATTCTATTGCGGTTGCCAGTATTTGAGAGAAATTTAAAAATGCCGTACTGTGAATTTTAAAAGGCCAAATTTAACTGACCACATATGGAACAGTAGGAATGTAGGTCCCAGAAAAAGTGTTGTGAAGGGTAGGCCCGCCCTTATCAATCATAAAACACAGCATGCCCATCGATTCGAACCATGCAGTGGTGGAAACTTGTGTTGGCAGGGTGGGGGTAATTTTTCCAGATATAAAATCCCCCCCCCCCCCCCCCCCCCATCATCCGAACTCACACAAAATATTACGCATCAACGTTTTTAATCTAACTCATAATGTTAACCTTGTTTTACCTTCAATGATCGAAGGTGAACGTGGCATTGGCCGCCAGCAAAATTTGAGAATACTATTTTTTTTACCATTTACTTAAAAAAAACGAAGCTAGCGTGGGGATGAGGAGTTGTGGTGTGTAAGGAATTGGCAGTTTTCTGCTCATGCTTCCCTCTGTGTGGGGATAAGGGTACATGAGGACTTGAGGGTTCTGCCCCGGAAATGGAGTGTGCGGGGAGGATGGGGGTTGGGGGGGGGGGGGGGTGGGGGGCATCTTTTTTTCTTTTTGTTGATTTTCAAAGTTCTCGACGAATAATTAAATTCTTTTTGAGCTTTCACCCAAATGCATATTTTTTTTACAGAACACCAACTATCTCTTGAAATTGAAACTTTCTTTATAAATATCTGAGCATTCCGATTTCTTAATTCACTCGCAACACTTTCGATACACTGTCATTTCGGTAGGCTGTGGAGAGCGTTCTTTGTTTCCAACCACGCTTGTTTTCTCATAGTTCCTCCACAAGAACGTCTGCGATTCATACATACTAGGCTAAAAATTCTCGAAATAAAAACGTCATTACTTCTACCTTCTCAAGGTATAGCAGTCGTGAATCAACCTGCATGATTTTCTCATTAATCTTCGAAAACAAAAATCACGCAATACGCGTTTTTAAATACTTCTTGTATTGTCGTGAAATGAATTGATAAGAAGTGTGGGGGGGGGGGGGGGGGGCAAATGAATGGACATCATCTCGTCCTCTGAGTATCTGCATTCGAATATTTAATTGCCACCTTATGTCAGTAGGAGGTGCGACTTAATTACTGTTGATTGCCTGTTTCAAGTACTGAATATCAATCAGCCGTCGCACATTACAATTCTGCAGAAATCGCGATACACTACCGTGCATCAGATGTGATTCTCTGATGATTTGCTGCACTAACCTAATGCGCTATTATTTCAAATTAGTGCAGAATGCGGGACAGGACTTCTAGTTTTAACTGTAACTCTCGCTAGGATGTATGAATAGATCTTGAGTTTTGACGTTGATTCTTATCTCTCCCGCATTGTTCAAACTCGTTCCAGTTACCGGTTCGTATTCGTGAACCTCATATTCTTGAATACTTTCATCTTTCACTATGCTTTGTGCTATATCTAGTATATTTGTCATATTTAAAGGATTTTTGGTTTTTTGTTTATTAAATAACTTGCCTTTTTTTATCTAAAAATAGTTTTTAATTATTTTTTTATTATTATTTTTCTCTCTTATATATATGTGTGTGTAAACAAGAAAATGTTAAAGAGAGTAAATAAAAGAAATTTGTTTTCTTATCAAAACTTTGTCTTCTGTAATTGTTGTTCGTAAAACTTTCCGATGATCTCTTCTCCATCCAAAGCTTCGATTTCGCAAGTCACCGGATCAGTGTGAAATATTTTGATTATCACAAAGATTTCCGAGGTCCATCGAGGAGTATAACCCTTTTCGAAGTGCTTCTTATAAGCGTAGATTCTCACTCGATCACTGACCGCAAATTTCGTGAAGTATCTATGCATCTTTTCCTTCATCGTTCGATTCCAACATTCCACCACGCTGGCTTTCTCTTCGTTTTCGATCGAGTAGAGGTCGACCAATCGATGAACGTGCTTGTTGTAGAATTCCTTTCCCTTATCCACCCACAATTTACTCGGTTTTCGAGAAGACGAGTCGAACACGCTCTTCAGAGCCTTGGCGACGCAAGGTCCTGATTTATTCTTCAAAGCTCTGATCCAACCGTATTTGGAAAACACGTCGATGACTGTCAATAGATATTTAATGCCCTCGTTCCACCTCGAAAACGATCTCATGTCGACCAAGTCGGCAGACCAAATATCATCCAAACCCTTCACGAACACCCTTCTCTTTCGAAATTTACGCACGATGGGTTTGTGTAACTCCTCAGCCAATTCGCTCTTCAATAATCGTTTCTTCTTCTTTTCCGATACGCTTTTTTTTTTGAACGCCCCATCCGAATCGACGTTTCGCACTGATCAGATTGCCGACCAGCGAACGTTCTATCTTCTCTCTCCTGGTCGGAATCGATATGCCTCTCAATTTCCCCAACATGTTTTTATCGCAGACGTCATTGCGAGTCTTGGTGTCGGGATGTCCGGCGTAGCACAAATCGTGATCATACACGGCCGCGTCCACCCTATTCACAGGTTTGCTCCAAGATTTAGGAGTCAGATCGGCGTTGAGTCTCTTGTTCAATTTCGTTCCGGGTCCCGTGAAACTGTGACCAGGCAGATGCATTTCGAAAGGTAGATTATTGATCATTTTATTCACGATGCCTTTACCTTTGCTCGCATTCTTTTTTTGGACGAATCGAGTCTTGATAGAACAACACACGTCGCAAATTCCGCGAAGCATCTGTCTATTGTTTTTAGTTCGTACTTCTCGAGAATTACTCGTCTCGGTAACTCTCTTACACTTTATGCAATACATTTTTTAAGAGTTATTTAATTAATTTTGTTTTTTATTTTATATATAAATTTAATAATTAATTCTGTTCTTATTATATATATATATTTTTTTTTCAATCGCTGCTCTTGAGTACTATCATCTTACTAAATTCCTCCCTGGCCTCTTTCCTCCCCTTTTCCACGAGAGAATCCTTCATCTCTTCTTTGATGATCTGAGGAGTCTTGATTCTCACGGCTTCTTTCATTTCATCGTATTTCGTTTTCTCGCCTAATATCGCGAAGTATTCTCCATCCGATATCCTACCGTCTTTCAACACCATCGAGATCATTTCGGATATCGTGTCGATCTTGGAGTCGGCTAAGACGCGAATCTTGTCGTGTTTCCTTGCCTTCAGATATAATTTCCTACTCAAAAAGTTTCCGAGCGTGCTAAACAATCCAGCGGCGAGAGCCACTTCTTCTATGGTTAACACGATCGGAATACCGACCGCGGTCGACAACAATCCGATGCCGGCTGCGTGTAAACCCATGGAAATCGTGATGAGTGTCGTGTCGATCGCATTGACAAATTTCACGAAACGCGAATACTTCTTCTTGAGAGAACGGCAAGAATCTCTCTCTCGAGTTAGATACGATTTGATCGATGCGATACCTCTCTCCTCTTTCTTTTTCTTCTAGCGACGGTGCTGTTGGCAAAACGCTGTTCGGCTTCTCATCCTCGTCGTCCACTAACGTCAGATACAATTTATTTCTAGTTCTCATTTTTGTGTTTTTTTCATCCTCGTTATCATCTAACGTTAGATACAATTTATTTCTGGTTCTCATTTTTGTTTTTTTTTTCTTTCTAATATTAGATAAAAAATTTATGTATGTATTTATTTTTATTTTCTATTCTCCCTTACTTTTTATATCAATGAAAAAACTTAGACGTATGCTTCATTGAACAATAATTTCATGACGCATCCCTTGTCTTCTAAAGTCAGACTTTTACGCGCCAATTTCAGTTCTTCTGAAACTGTGGGCTTGCTTTGATCCTTACAGAAGAGTAATCTCTTCCAAAACGCGATCACTTCGTCGATTTGAACGCGTTCGAACACTGGTTCGAAATACTTGACGACCATATCTTCCCTTTCCATCATCAGACATGAATGATTCTCGTGATCGAAGTCTAGGTGATCCCGACATCCGACGCATTGTTCTAACAAGAGGCGACCTAGTTGTTCGTTCACACAGAATGCATAGGCTCTCATCAGCATTTTTAAAAGAAACCTTACTCTAATAGTCTGGGAAGCGCTCATGATTTACGTATTTATTTTTTTTATTATCTATTCGATTTGATATATTTATTTTTTAAATAACTATTTATATATTTTTTTTTCTCTCCTATATATATCATCACTTTTTTTATTTCCTCGGGAAACGTGACAGTGGGTTTGCCGGTTCAAAATCACCTTTTTTCGGTGTACCGTACACGAGTCGATTTCTGACATAAAATCCGCAAATGGATTTCCGTGTACGCCTCCATAGGGATTCAGTGTTAAAATCGTGTACAGACACGGATGATTTAGAATCGGGAAACCACTTTCTGATGATGATTTAGAAACGGCAACACGTTTTTTGCTCATGATTTTAACACTGAATCCTACGGGGATTTGCCGATTCTAAATCAGACGATACACCTCTTTTTCCTTAAAATTTCATACGTTTTTTTCACTCTTGAGCGATGTGTATATAGAATCCAGTGATGTAGAATCGGCAAAGCCGATTCTAAATCACCCTAAAAAACGACAAATCGTGTACCTGTACACGATTTTAACACTAAATCCTATGTAGGTGTACATCGATGTATGTGTACATGTACATGTACATGCATTTTGATGCTTGAATCGGCATTTATTACCTACTTAGGTCATTCCAATGGTTGGTAACTCTCTTGGACAGACAGAGGTAGGGCATTCCATTGGTTGGTAACTCTCTGGGACATAAAGAGGTAGGGCATTCCATTGGTTGGTAACTCTCTGGGACATAAAGAGGTAGGACATTCCATTGGTCATTAACTCTCTCGGACAGAGGTAGGGCATTCCTTTGTTTGGCAATTTGGACTGAACAGAGGTAGGGCATTCTATTGGATGGTAACTCTCGGACATACTGAGGTTGGGCATTCCATTGGTTGATAATTCTCTTGAAGAGAGGTAGGGCATTCGACTGGTTGGTAACTCTCTTGGACAGACAGGGGTAGGACATTCCATTGGTTGGTAACTCTCTCGGACAGAGATTGGCAAATTGGACTGAACAGAGGTAGGGCATTCCATTGGTTGGTAACTCTCGGACATACTGAGGTAGGGCATTCCATTGGTTGATACTTCTCTTGAACAGAGGTAGGGCATTCCACTGGTTTGTAACTCTCTTGGACATAAAGAGGTAGGGCATTCCATTGGTTGGTAACTCTCTGGGACATAAAGCGGTAGGGCATTCCATTGGTTGGTAACTCTCTGGGACATAAAGAGGCAGGACATTCCATTGGTTGGTAACTCTCTGGGACATAAAGAGGTAGGACATTCCATTGGTTGGTAACTCTCTGGGACATAAAGAGGTAGGGCATTCCATTGGTTGGTAACTCTCTGGGACATAAAGAGGTAGGACATTCCATTGGTTGGTAACTCTCTGGGACATAAAGAGGTAGGACATTCCATTGGTTGGTAACTCTCTGGGACATAAAGAGGTAGGACATTCCATTGGTTGGTAACTCTCTGGGACATAAAGAGGTAGGACATTCCATTGGTTGGTAACTCTCTGGGACATAAAGAGGTAGGACATTCCATTGGTTGGTAACTCTCTGGGACATAAAGAGGTAGGACATTCCATTGGTTGGTAACTCTCTGGGACATGAAGAGGTAGGGCATTCCATTGCTTGGTAACTCTCTGGGACATAAAGAGGTAGGACATTCCATTGGTTGGTAACTCTCTGGGACATAAAGAGGTAGGGCATTCCATTGGTTGGTAACTC
Source organism: Pictodentalium vernedei (assembly GCA_031216915.1). Taxonomy (NCBI): domain Eukaryota; kingdom Metazoa; phylum Mollusca; class Scaphopoda; order Dentaliida; family Dentaliidae; genus Pictodentalium; species Pictodentalium vernedei. The sequence goes on along the minus strand of CM062296.1, from coordinate 865,598,467 downwards.
TCTGGGACATAAAGAGGTAGGACATTCCATTGGTTGGTAACTCTCTGGGACATAAAGAGGTAGGGCATTCCATTGGTTGGTAACTCTCTGGGACATAAAGAGGTAGGACATTCCATTGGTTGGTAACTCTCTGGGACATAAAGAGGTAGGACATTCCATTGGTTGGTAACTCTCCTGGACAGACAGAGGTAGGGCATTCCATTGGTTGGTAACTCTCTGGGACATAAAGAGGTAGGACATTCCATTGGTTGGTAACTCTCCTGGACAGACAGAGGTAGGGCATTCCAGTGGTTGGTAACTCTCTGGGACAAAGAGGTAGGACATTCCATTGGTTGGTAACTCTCCTGGACAGACAGAGGTAGGACATTCCATTGGTTGGTAACTCTCTGGGACATAAAGAGGTAGGACATTCCATTGGTTGGTAACTCTCCTGGACAGACAGAGGTAGGGCATTCCATTGGTTGGTAACTCTCTGGGACATAAAGAGGTAGGACATTCCATTGGTTGGTAACTCTCCTGGACAGACAGAGGTAGGGCATTCCATTGGTTGGTAACTCTCTGGGACATAAAGAGGTAGGACATTCCATTGGTTGGTAACTCTCTGGGACATAAAGAGGTAGGACATTCCATTGGTTGGTAACTCTCTGGGACATAAAGAGGTAGGGCATTCCATTGGTTGGTAACTCTCTTGGACAGACAGAGGTAGGACATTCCATTGGTTGGTAACTCTCTGGGACATAAAGAGGTAGGGCATTCCATTGGTTGGTAACTCTCTGGGACATAAAGAGGTAGGACATTCCATTGGTTGGTAACTCTCGGAGAGACAGAGGTAGGGCATTCCATTGGTTGGTAACTCTCTTGGACAGACAGAGGTAGGGCATTCCATTGGTTGGTAACTCTCTGGGACATAAAGAGGTAGGACATTCCATTGGTTGGTAACTCTCTGGGACATAAAGAGGTAGGACATTCCATTGGTTGGTAACTCTCTGGGACATAAAGAGGTAGGACATTCCATTGGTTGGTAACTCTCTGGGACATAAAGAGGTAGGGCATTCCATTGGTTGGTAACTCTCTGGGACATAAAGAGGTAGGACATTCCATTGGTTGGTAACTCTCTGGGACATAAAGAGGTAGGACATTCCATTGGTTGGTAACTCTCTGGGACATAAAGAGGTAGGACATTCCATTGGTTGGTAACTCTCGGAGAGACAGAGGTAGGGCATTCCATTGGTTGGTAACTCTCTGGGACATAAAGAGGTAGGGCATTCCATTGGTTGGTAACTCTCTGGGACATAAAGAGGTAGGGCATTCCTTTGGTTGGTAACATTGGGGATAAATGAAGACTGGTACAAGTTTGTATTGCAGAATGGAACTTGATGATTTTGATTAGATCGGAGATTAAACCTGGTTGGTCGTCGAAACTTTATTAGCAATGTATGGGGAGTAGTATGGTGATACATTTTGAAGAAATTGTATTAATTTGTGTTTTCGACATCTTTCATGGAGTGGATTGCAACAGGTTTCAGTGTGAGGAGACACTCACTCACACTAACTACGTGAACAGTGCATTAGAAATCTGAGTTCTGTTAATCAAGGGTAATTACGATCAGTCAGCCTATAAATAGATTCTGTCAATCATTGACTGCAATGGAACTATTTCAATCTCCATGGTAACAAACAAGCTGGCTGTCTGTGTTGAGATGAGTGAAGAAATGTTAATTATTTATACCAGAGAAAACTGGGATTGTTGAGGGTAATAAAACATAACACAGACCAGTAATTTACATTAATTAAATTAAACCTACTTGTCGAATAAAAGTTTTAATTCCGACACAAGACGTTCAGTGGTTTGCCACTCCCCTCTACAAAGAAGGTCTTCATTCCCCATGTCCCACACGTGCCATCCCAACCCCATTGTCCATTCTAATCTCCCGGTACTTGTTTTATAATATTTCTTACTGGCACTTTCTTAATCTCCCCAACTATAATATTAATATTAATGCTCAACAAGTAAAGGTTGCGTTACACATCGGGCCGTTATTGACTTATAGAACCAAGCAAGCCTATAATGGCCCAATGCATCTAAATATGAATAGCGACGTTACATTAATTTAATTCTGAAACTTACAAGTATAAAAATTAAAATTTTTTAGTAAATTTTGTTTCTCAACATACCTACTACAATTGTTTACAATTGGCTGTAACTTAAGTGCAAGCCCTACTTCAGCACTAACTCAAGCTTTTAGAAACTTTTTCAAACAAGGTGGACAAGTAATAGAGTGCAAAAGCATGAAAAACATCGAAAAAGGGTCGAGCGAGACCAGCACTCGAAATTACAGGTACTCTCTCTGCACACCTCCTGTGTTTACCGGGTGCATGCGCAACAACCTTGACGTCAAATCCGTATTTCCGCCAATGAGAAGTCTGTGATTTAGCGGGGAGGCAGCGATATCAAAGATATCCCCAAGGAGGGTGGGCCTCCAGTAAACAATTGTGGTGGGTATGTTAAGAAACAAAATTTACTAAAAACTTTTTATTTCGTTTCAACCTACTCACAATTGTTTACAATTGGCTGAATAAACAATAGGAGGAGGTGAATCACATAACCAATACTAACAAGAGCACCAGGAAGAAAAGCAAGGAGGGCAGAGAACAATAGCGAAACCTGTAATAAAGACAGGAGAGAAGGTACCTGAAAAGAACAAGGCTGAGCAAGCACAACTGAAGAAAAACAATTTAACGATGGTGCATAACAGCCTGAGTAGCAACGAGAGGGCCTAAAGAATAAAGGTCCTCAGATTGCTGCTGTAGGTGGCGAAGAGAAAAGGAGGAGAAGGTAGAAGCATTCCTCCAGTAAGCCGCATTCATAACATCCCAGAGCAAAACAGAATTGGAGAACACCCAGGATGTAGAAATGGCACGAACCTCATGAGCATTAAACCAGTTCGAAACAAGATCCGAAACAGACAAGCGGGAATAAGCCAGCTTGATTGCAAGACAGATCCACCTGGAAATAGAATGGGAAGAGATAGACTGCCTCTTAGGAATGAGAGACAGAAAGAATCTCTTCCGATCCCTCCTAATGAACTGAGTGTGATTAATGTAAGTCTTGATCGCACAAACAGGACAAAGAAGAGGTTTCCGACCATCGACAGCGGCGAGAGCTCAAATGCAGATGGGAGGAGGTACCGAATCAGGAAGTTGATTCTTAGCCAGAAAAGAGCAATCGGTAGTGAAGGTGACACTGTTAGCCTCATTTCTGAAGAAAGCAGAATCAACAGATAGCGCATGAAGCTCACTGACTCGTCGAGCAGAAGCAAACGCTAGAAGAAAAAGAGGTCTTATAGGTGAGAAAATGCATATCGGTCTCAGATAAAGGCTTAAATGGCGCCCCCTCCAAACAGTGCAACACCCATGCCAAGTCCCACTTGGGTGTAAGACGCAAAACCCGAGGCCTCTTCAGAGAAACGTCACACTTGGGTGTAAGACGCAAAACTCGAGGCCTCTTCAGAGAAAAGTGCCGAATGAGTTTGGAGAGAAAAAGAGTATGACCGATGCACCGCTTTCCCACATAAGAGAAAGTATCAGACAGCATAGACCGATAGTCCTTAATCGTAATAGGATGGAGACCCTTGGAGTCAAAAAGATAAACCAGAAAATCCGCAATTTGAGCGATTGATGGATCACGGTAATCCACATTGTGATCTTTCCACTTCGCAGCATAAGTCATGCCAGTGGAATGTCGCCGCGATGCAGAAATGCACTCCACTGTTCGTCTCGAAAAACCACTACGTCAAAGACAGGACCTGATAAAAGACAGGCGCGAAGGGGCAGCTCGCCAGGTTGTTGTGATATTTCCTGGGATGACCCTGGGAAAGAAGATCGCGACGTAGAGGTAGCCGAATGATCCTGCAACTACAAGCACGAATCTTCGCTAATACTTGAGGAAGAATCAATGCAGGAGGGAAGGCATAGCCGATCCAACCCGTCCAGTCCAGGGACAGAGCGTCTACCGCAAATGCCAGAAGATCTGGACAATGGGAGACAAAGGTCTCTACCTGATGATTCAAGCGAGTAGCAAAAAGGTCGACCTGAGGACGGCCCCACTGCTCGTAAATCGCCTGAAACACCGACCGATGTAGCATCCATTCGGTTGGAAGGACACTGTCGCGTCAGGACAGGGAGTCTGCTAGGACGTTGAGATGCCGAGGAATGTGTAGAATGGATACCCGAGTGTTTACATCCCGTTTACATCACGCGGCAACAGAAGAAGATCCCGAGACAGCCGATACATGGGAATCGGATGTGTGCCTCCTTGATTCCGTATGTAGGCCACTGCTGTCGAATTGTCCGAAAGAAGTAGAACAATATGGTCCGTCAGGTGAGGGATCCAAAGCTGAAAACTCAACAGAAGAGCAAGGAGCTCCTTCTGGTTGATATGAAGGCCCACCTGCTCGCTGTTCCACTCGCCGTGAGTGGACAGACCGAGAGGATCCAACGCCGCATCCCAGCCCCGATCGCTGGCATCCACAGTAAGGATGCGATCGGCCAAAGGAAGAAACAACGGAACACCCTGTGTCAGCCAGGGAACATCGACCCAAGGGTGGAGGTGACAAAGCAGTGACCGAGGAATAAGAAGTTCCAGGTCCAGCAGATCTACATTCGGACGCCAATGATCCAACAGGAAGTGTTGGAGAGGTCGGACAAACAAGCGACTGAGCGGAATGAGATCTGTCACCGAACCGCAAAGGCCCAGCATCCGAAGGAAAGTCCTGGACTAGACCGAGGAAGACTGAAGCAGGTTTCCGAGTCAAGGCAAAAGAATTGTCACCCGAGCATGGGGGACCGTCACCACATTGTGAAGAGTGTCGAAATCCATCCCCAAATGACGAAATCGCTGAGAAGGAAGGAGATATGACTTCTCGCAATTGACTCTGAAACCCAGCGACGCCAGTAGGCAAAGAAACTGCCTGACATCTAACTGGTGCCGTTGGAGGATGTCGTCCAGGTAGGCTGACGAAGTCACGACTGAGTATGGTGGAAAGCAAGCACATGTGACATCAGTCGGTTGAAGGCCCAAGGAGCCAGATTTAAACCGAACGGGAGAGCTCTGAATTGATAGACTCGATCCCGAAACGAGAACCGCAGGTATTTCCATGACACCAGATGAATGGGTACATGGAAGTAGGCATCCTTCAGGTCGATACTGGCAGCAAAGTCGCCCTGATGAACTGAACGTCGAACCGACCGAAAAGTCTCCATACTGAAAGGAGGAGCTATTGTGTACTCGTTCAGGAGACTCAGATCGATGACAGGATGAAATTAGCCATTTTTCTTCGGCACCAAGAAAAGTCTCGAGTAAAACCCTGGTGAAAGGGTGTTCCTGATCACCTTGATCGCCCCTTTGGAGAGGAGATTGTCGATCTCCTGCACCAGAAGGTCCCGTCGTAGAGAATCGGAAGGGACTCGAGTCGGAAAGCACCCAAGATGAACTGGGGTGTCGATGGAAGGACAGTCGCAGACCAGATAGTATAACGTCGAGGACCCAAGTGTCTGACGTTATCTCTGTCCAACGGTCGTAAAACAGCGACAGCCTTCCCCCGACTGGAGGCGAATCGATGTGAGAACCTTCACTTGCGGCTTCGACAAGGCCCCCCAAGAGGAGAAACCACCACCTTGGGAAGTGACAGAGTCATGAGACTTTCCTGCCTGAGGCTGCCAGCAAGCCTGGCCGTGTCGGCACTTCTTCTGAGCAGAAGGAGCAGACGGAGCTGAAGGCGTAGCCTACGTTGCTGATGAGGCAGACGCAGCAGGATGCTTGGCGGGCTTGGAATGACCACCACCCGCAGCAGCAGGTTGGTCCAGCTGTCGCAGCAAAAGCTGTTCCTTCGAATGATGAAGAACCTCGCCATGTACAGCTTCCATGGAACCATGGAACAACTGAGGTCCGACCAAAGAGGCAGACCTCAGAACAACACACTGCCCAGAAGGAAGGGATGGAGAAGAATCCAACACACATCCGGGCATGCCAGCTCCAAATTAGCCGTGTTACAGGCGTGAGCGTGTGTCAATTCATGAGAGCCTGTGACAAAACGCGAAAAGGTGCCTGAGCATCATCAAACTCCCCTGGTGGAAAATATTCAGACAGGGCAGCGACGGCATGGTCCGCAAGAGATAACATACCCAGCATCTCTCGGGACAGGCCCACCATAGATTCAACTACCGACATCGGGAGAACTGCCGACTTCGGCTTAGTTAGCCCGAGGGAAGAAGAATCCTCATCCACAGTAGTCATCCCTTGGAAGACTGGTGGACAGACGGAATCGTAAACACGAAAGCGTGATGGAGGCAGAAAGGCGTCAGCTCTAGAAAAGAAAGAACCCTTGAGGGCCTTAGAACGCATTTTGGCATCTAAGCCCTGGAAGGACTCAACAACCTGAGCTGATTGCAGAGGACGCAAAGCTCCAGAGCTAGAATGCTCAACAGGGTTACGGCACTCCTCAGAGGACCACGGCCGGACATTCACAGATGGCTGGTCTGAAGGTTGAATGTCCGGCAATATGCCAAAGTGAAATCCAAAGCCTGCCCCAAGACTGACGAGGGGGACCCATCACCTTCAAGAAAATCCTCATCCTCTGTTGCAGAGGAGACGTAGCCCAACTCGGGCTGACCAGCAGAAACCTCCTGTGAATACCGTGAATACTGTGCAGTATCCAAGGGGCCAGGCGAGACATCTCGGCGACCGACCAAATGAGGTTGTGCCTCATGAGGCACAGGGAGGCCAACTTGAGGGTTGCCAGAAAGCAACCGGATGAGCACCAAAACGGCCTGACGCAGGTCACCCTGAGAATCCATCGCAGCAGCATCGCCCAACAGAGTGTCATTCCAATGGACCCTTCTGGTAGAAGAACCCAAATCCTCAGAAGAGACCGACGTTGAACGTCGATCGGCAGACAGAATTGGGAGACGATGAGAAGACACCGGAGGATAGTCCCGATTGTGATGCCCAGGGGCAATCACTGACCTCTGCAGAACAGAAGGTCCTGTCTGCAAATCCTCTAAAGACACCGACGGCATACGTCGATCAGTAGCTGAACCTGGGACACAGTGAGAAGACACCGGGGGATAGTCCCAAGAATGACAGGAACCTGCCATTGGCCTCTGCACAGCAGAAGGCCCCAACTGCCCATCCTCTGAGACCGACGGCAACCATCGATCGACATCCAGACTCGGAATACAGAGGAATCACCGGAGGAAGGTTCCGAGAGTGACAGCTAACCGATGCTGTCACTGACCTCTGCCGAACAGCAGGCCCTGGATGCCAATGTCCCACACCCCATCCTGCTAGTCGGCACACTAACACCATCATACAGAATAGGATCTGCAGTAACAACTTCCTCAGCAACTGTCGACGGCATAGGTGGCAAATCGGAGAGGGTCACCGAACTGACCTCGGAGAAGCTCTCAACGAAAACAGATGCCTCAAGGGTGACATCAGAAGACAAAGAGACCTCGGTCTCCACGTCAGGTATCACCGAACTAGCACCATCAACAGTTGCAGAGGAACTCGCCATAGAAAAGACAGATCAGTATCCTGTGTGACAGAGTCACCACGTGCAGTAACAGAAATGTCTGAAACGGCATGGCTACCCTTACCCCGAGAACGAGGGGTTCTAGCTCTGGACAGAACCACCTTGTTAACAGAAGCCCAGAATTTTGAGGACCAAACCCCACAAATAACATGATTGGGCCTGAGTACAATTGTTGCAAGTGACACATGTGGAATGAGAGTCGTCCACATGTTTCACTTGCAAGCAAGAGGTAGAAGGAATAGTCTTTGGCATAATATGAATGTGAATAATGAAATCAAGCTTCCCGCCGACGGAAAACAGAACAAAGGTTGTGTTCACACGTGGGGGAAAAACAAGACTATGTGTGAAAATACAAGCAAAAAGGATCAAAAATAGCATTAAATAATAACAATTTTGAAAGCTTGAAAAAGGATACAATCTACTTGCACACAATCAAATGAAGATAGCACATACAATAAGTTGTTCACGAAGATAACAGCTAAGAATAGCACGAGTCACAAAAATTTCTGACCATGTACAATGGCGGAAATAAAAGGAATTGACGTCACGGTTGATGTACATGCGCTTGGTAAACACAAGAGGTGTGCAGAGAGAGTACCTTTAATTTCGAGCGCTGGTCTCGCTCGACCCTTGCCTACATTGTAGCCAATATTCTCCACAGTAATCTAATACATGCCTACATTGTAGCCAATATTCTCCACAGTAATCTAATACATGCCTACATTGTAGCCAATATTCTCTACAGTAATCTCATACATGCCTACATTGTAGCCAATATTCTCCACAGTAATATAATACATGCCTACATTGTAGCCAATATTCTCCAGAGTAATCTAATACATGTACATGCCTACATTGTAGCCAATATTCTCCACAGTAATCTAATACATGCCTACATTGTAGCCAATATTCTCCACAGTAATCTAATACATGCCTACATTGTAGCCAATATTCTCCACAGTAATCTAATACATGCCTACATTGTAGCCAATATTCTCTACAGTAATCTAATACATGCCTACATTGTAGCCAATATTCTCCACAGTAATCTAATACATGCCTACATTGAATTCGATTCACTTTTCTTTAACACGAAATCTTTGATCAATGCTGTCAAATGTTGAATATGCCCCCCTCACCCACCCCCCCCCCCCCCCCCCGACAGAGGTCAATTTAGAGGAGATTATGGGAGGGCCCCCTAAAAATGGACGACCTAACATTAACTGGTAGAGTGCTAAATTATTTTTCAAAGGTGATTTGTAACGCGAATATTTTTTTCTCAAGAATACCATATTATGAGCAAAAGGAGCCCCAGTATAGTGAGACTTTATTCATAAACAATTGTTTCTTACAATTTATTGGAGAGTGCCCAATAAATTGTAACAAACAATTTGCTTAAACATTTTTTTATGTTTCAACCAGCTAAACAAATGAGGTAATGAATACAGTGTCAAGCCACTATAGTGGCTTTCAGCACTTTTCGATAGAGCCCTGATAGTGGCTTCTAGGACTCAACCAGTTAAATCCATATATTTCAATAATATACTAACTCCACACAACCATGGTTAGCATGTTATGCCATGCTGCAACTTAATTTTGCTAGCCAACCCCCCCCCCCCCCCCCCCCCCCCCCCCCCCCCCTGCGAACACGAATGGCCGCTTTACTGGTCAGAAACATGATACATGTACGTCATAATGCCATTTAAATACAAGAGGCCCCACAGGGCCTGAAGCACTCATCTTGAACAGAACACAATATAAACAGAGTCCAACAATGAGTACATAAAGCAAGCCTTCTTCATAGGCCACACTGTCAATCCTTGAGTCCCTCAGGAGTGACTAAAATAATCCGGGCATCATGCCTTTTCTTCAGTTGATCATAAAGTAAAATGTAGAGCTCCCCTATGAAGCCTCGTGATACAACCTATGTGGATTAATCTTAGTTACACACCTCTAGAGGGTACTGAATATAAAATGTTTAATTCTTCAGAAAAATGGCCAATTTCGGCTCCCATAGGGAGCCCAAATATTAACCCAAGCTCTCAATTTGAACACAGTTGAATCTGACTTCCCTAATGATGTTGAGTACCAAATACATGTATGTAAGCATTCTGACTGTTGGATCTAAAGAAGAGAAATTTCAAAGAAATTTCTTCATATTGCACCAAGTTAATATTTGGGCTACAATAGCGAGCCCAGATATTAACCTATGGATCCGATTTGAGCAAACTTGAATCTGACCCCCCTAGAGATGTTGTATACCAAATATGAAAGTATTCTGACTAGTGGATTTGAAGATTTTTGATGAAAATCCCTCATATTGTACAAGTTAAATGTCAGGTTCCCATATGGAGCCCAAATACTAACCCAGGCACTCGCATTGAACAACCTGGAATCTGACCCCCTCCCCCCCCCCCCCCAAATCCCCAAATATGAAAGCATTCTGACTGGTGGATCTGAAGAAGAAGATTTTTAAAGAAATTTCCTCAAATTGCACTGAGTAAAAATTTCGGCTACCACAGGCACAGCGAGCCTAAATATATACCTAGGGATCTGATTTGAACTAATTTGAATCTGCCCCCCCCCCCCCCCCCCCCCTAGAGATGTTGCATACCAAATATGAAAGCATTCTGACTGGAGGATCTGAAGAAGAAGATTTTATTAAATTACCCCCCATATTGAACAAAGTTAAAATTTGGGCTACTGTAGGAAACCCAAATATTAACCTAGGGACTTGGTTTGAACAATCTTGAATCTGACCCTCATAACAATGATGCATACCAAACATTAAGAGATTCTGACTGGTGGTTCTGAAGAAGAAGATTTTTAAAGAATATTCCCCATATTACCCATTGTTAAAAATTTGGGCTCCTGTAGTGAACTCAAATATGAACCAATGAGCTTTATTTCAACAAACTTGTATCTCACCCCCCCCCCCCCCCCCCCCCCCCCCCTATGAATGCTGTATACCAAATATCAAAAGATTCTATCGAAATTTTTGCAAATATGCTGACTCAGCATTTTTTCAAGGCCCATTACAGAACACCTTAACATATCTGATGGCAATTTTTTTTTACCATTCAATTCAACTGGTCCTAAGGATACTTCATACCAAATAACAGCTCTCTGTTACATGTGGTTTGGGAAATAAGAGCGTTCGAATATACATGTATTTCTATTTTTAGCTCCCAGGATTCCCATGGGGATGCAGGAATTTTTCTTTTTTGCAAGGGTCAAGTATTTATGACCCAATAATACCACATACCAAATTTGATTCATACTGGACCTTCGGTTCAGAAAATAGAAATTTTGGGCAGGGCCAAAAATCTTACCCCTCCCATTACAAAGCCAAATATTGCTTCACAAACTTCATTTGAATAAACTTGATTCTACACCTCAAAAGGAAGCTTCACAGCAAATATCAAGTCACTGTATGCACTGGTTCTTGAGAAGAAGATTTTAAAAAATATTTTGGAGCATTTTCCACCACTCCCTCCCTATGAGGCTGGGCATATTGAGTTGAACAAAAATGCAATGCCCCTTTGGAACTATCACTCACACAAACTTTCACTTGAATTGGCCCAGTGGCTTTGGAGGAGAAGACCAAAACATGGTGTTGATGGACGACAGATGGACGGACGACAGACGACAGATGGAGAGCGATGAGATAAGCTCATCTTGACTTTGTCAGTAAAGAGACATCTAAACTAAAATAGGAAAACTCCACTCCGAGTGTATATGTCATAATTACCGTATGCCATCCATCATCGCATTGAAGACAAATTATTAACCCTTTGATGGAGCCCTGCGAAACAAGAATATAACAAATTTGTCACAAACTCTCAATAAAAATCGACTGTGGATACAGAAGTTTCACCTCACAAAGTCTATTGAACTTGCATACAGTTAAAACTAGAAGTTTTGTCACGAATTGTGCGCTTATCTAGGCTTAATTGCGCAGAGGAATTGTGCGCAATTGCCATATCGAATGGCATCCAAAGCACAGCAGGATCTCCTGGTTACTCATAGCAAACACAGGCAATGTTTCTGCCAATGGACCTCCGGGTTACCCAGAGGACCATTGGCTGAAACATTGCTTGTGCACAGGCCATATGTATAGAATTTGACAGCCTTACTATGGGCATAACGCAGATATTAACGCACAGATCGACGTGCTATGAGTGCGCATTTCATGACAGGACTTCTAGTTTTAACTGTAGATGAAGATGATTACAATAGTTCGTTCAGTAATTAAAGCCTGTGACAATAATCTTTTAATAAGACAATCAAGACAGGGGTATTATTAGTGATCACTGACATAATCAAATTACTATTTGTTATCGTTTAAAGCTTCTTTTGTTCACAGAGTCTCAGCAGCCTATTGTTTTGACATGTTAACTTCAAAATAATATTCAAACAGAATCACATGGCAATATGAATAACCTAAAGATACATTCATTTAACAGAGAAAAAGAGTTTTTAGACCTCTCTCTCAGTTTATAATCTTGGGATAAACTTCAGAAAAAAATCAACAATGGAGGTGGGGAGGGGCAACTAGATATCACGGAGATGGAATCCATCTCTGCGGGCCCAGCAGCAACTAACCGATGTTAGGTATAAACTGATGTGAACCATAATACTAAAATATTTCAAGGAATAGGTAAAATCTGATTAAAATCCCTTCCCAGACACGAACTTGTCAGAAAAAAAACCCCAAATTCTGAATAATTTGACCTTGAGGTCAAACTTCAAGGTCAAAGCATGGCAACCTTGGTATGTGACATGTCGTCTCGAGATAATCTATCCACATACCAAATATCAAAACCCTATCTATTAAGGGAAAAAAGTTACAGCTCGGACACGAACTTGTCAGAAAAGAACCCCGAATTCGGAATAATTTGACCTTGAGGTCAAACTTCAAGGTCAAAGCATGGCAACCTTGGTATGCGACACGTCATCTTGAGATAATCTATCCACATACCAAATATCAAAACCCTATCTATTAAGGGAAAAAAAGTTACAGCTCGGACACGAACTTGTCAGAAGAGAACCCCGAATTCGGAATAATTTGACCTTGAGGTCAAAGTTCAAGGTCAAAGCATGGCAACCTTGGTACGCGAAACATCGTCTTGAGATAATCTACCCACATACCAAATATCAAAACCCTATCTATTAAGGGAAAAAAATTACAGCCCAGATACGAACTTGTCAGAAAAGAACCCCGAAAACAGAATAATTTGACCTTGAGGTCAAAGTTCAAGGTCAAAGCATGGCAACCTTGGTACGCGACACATCGTCTTGAGATAATATACCCACATGTCAAATATCAAAACCTTATCTATTAAGAGAGAAAGATTACACCCTGGATGGAGGGACGAACGCACGGACAGAGCGATCACTATAGGGTGTCCGCCTCACGATGGGGCCCTAATAAAAGTCACGAGAGTGTGGTAATTTCGTATTTTTTATATATTTTTTTTGTGGGGGGGGGGGGGGGGGGGATTTTCATGTCACTGGTTGTTCTCTCTTAACATTTCTGAATAAAATAGCAGGAGCCACTCATCACCATTGAAAGATGGCGAGCCCTTTTGCTAATCTATTAAACTTACAAATAATTCTTGCCTCCCCCCATCCCCCACACCACATAGTGATTTAACCCTTTTCCTAACGAATCGCCGGCATCTGCCAACGTAATATGCAAATTGATCAGTTGAAAAAATTAAATTTTTCAAAATATTTCAACAAAACCATATCATGTGACCCCTCATTGGAACGATGTTCCAATGAGGGGTCACATGATATGGTTTTGTTAAAATGTTTTGAAAAATTTAAAAAACTTATATCTGAAATAATAAATGTTGATATTGTCTGCGTTGGGTAAAGGGTTCATGGTAACCAAACTAAAACAACGTGATGAGTAACGACTTTGATACATAAAGCTACTTGATTTTGTAGACTGTGTTTTGCCTTTAAATTAATAATTCAAATTGCTGGTGTTCTTTCTTTTTTGGGGGTGGGGTGGGGTGGGGTGGGGTGGGATTATCATTGAAAAATGTAATTACAGTAGAATCCTCTTAATTGAATATTCATTTTGCCAGTGAAAATTATTCAATTAACAGGAGTATACAATTAACAGGGATTCGGTCAGTTTCCTGTGTTCTGGGGTAAACTGAGCATTTATTCTATTATATCTTGTTTGACAGAGCTCATAGATTGTACAATACAATGGTATTAAAGGTTGGTGGTAGAGACCTAATTTTGTCAATTGTATATAAATTTTTGTAATATGTCGAAAACATTACTGTGACACGCACCAAATACCCCTCATTTATCAACCTTTTTGGCCTCACTACATCCAATACAGGCATTTATTCTATTATATCTTGTTTGACAGAGCTCTATGATTTATTATTAGTTAACCCGTGTCTGATCACAGAGTACAGGTTTTTACCTACCCGAAGCCAGCTGTACCACGTGATCAGACACAGGGTAACGAATTTATCTATTGACTTTCCGTTTTAGAAGTACAATCTATTTCATGTGTGAACACACACAACATGAGATCTTTTATCTTCCATTGTTGAGCCACACAGGTTTCTGTGGAATTTTTGTGCAAAAGAGTTTTTGTGAAAATATGCTGATATGACTAGTATAAAAAAAATTATTGAATTTCTTTTTTTCTTTTTTGTCTCAAAAACATAGCTTATGAACCCCACATTGGAAGGTACTCGACAAGCTCATTCCAATAAGGGGTCATGAGCTATAGTTTGGAGATAAAAAATTAAAATATAATACATGTACACTGTAAAACTGGAATGAAGATTTTTTGCGAATAGTGCAGGCCGTGATCAGACATGGGATAACAAATTTACATGTACAGTTAAAACTAGAAGTCCTGTCACGAATAGTGTGCTTATCTAGGCTTAATTGTGCGTAGGAATTGCGTGCAATTGCCATATCGAATGCCATCCAAAGCACGGCAGGTTCTCCTGATTACTCATAGCAAACACAGGCAATGTTTCTGCCAATGGACCTCCGGGTTACCCGGAGGTCCACTGGCTGAAACATTGCTTGTGCACAGGCCATATGTACAGAATTTGATAGCCTTACTATGGTCATAATGCGTACATTAACGCGCAGATGAACGTGCTTTTTGTGCGCATTTCATGACAAGACTTCTAGTTTTAACTGTATCTATTGACTTTTACGGGGTGTGGACTATTTGTAGATTTCGGAACAAGGCTTCCACTGGGTATGGGAAATTCGTCAGTGGCTGGGCGGACGTATCGTGGGTTTCAATGAATATGGTCTCATACCACGTATCTATCAACCAATCAAATAAAAAAATTCACTTTAGTCAATAGGTAAAATAGAATAAATGCTCAGTTTACCCCCAGAACACAGGAAACTTACCAAATCCCTGTTACATGTAACTGAATAATTTAATTTAGTGCAGTATGAAGAAATTTCTTTAAAATTTCTCTTTTTCATATCAACAGTCAGAATGCTTTCATATTTGGTACACAACACCTCTAGGAAGATTCAAGTTTGTTTGTTCAAATCTGGTCCCTGCCTTAATATTTGGGACACTACAACCTTGTGTGGGGAGAAGTGGTTCAGATTCAAGTTTGTTCAAATTGAGCCTTGAGTTCTTATTTCGGCTCCTAAGAGGAGCATGGATTTTAATTTTTGCAATACAGTGGAGCCCACTTAATTGGATATCTCTTAATTGTATATCCCTGTTAACTGAATATAATTTTCAAACACAAAGCCATTTACCATATCTTCAGTACAAATTTGATCTGTTAATTGCATATGGGTTGTAGAGTAAACTCCTGTTAATTGTATATAAATTTTTGTAATATGTCGAAAACATTACTGTGACATGCACCAAATTCCCCTTATTTATCAACCTTTTTGGCTTCACGACATCCAATACAGGCATTTATTCTATTATATCTTGTGTGACAGAGCTCTATGTGCTCTGTCAAACAAGATATAATAGAATAAATGCTCAGTTTACCTCCAGAACACAGGAAACTGACCAATTCCCTGTTAATTGTATACTCCTGTTAATTGAATAATTTTCACTGGATATTCAATTAAGAGGATTCTACTGTATCAACCTAGGGACTTGACCTGAACAAACTTGAAGGATGTTGTACATCAAATATAAAATGATTCTGACTGGTGGGTTTGAAGAAGGTTAGATTATTCCTCATACTGCACTGAGCTGAAATTCGGGCTCCCTTAGAGAACCCAATTATTAACCACTAAACTTGAGTTGAACAAAATGAATTCAACCCATGTACGGATTCTGTATGCCACATATTAAACCAACCAGAAAACTTCATTTTTTGCATGTGAAACGTAGAAGAGGAAACCATGACTGAAGCCGACACTGCCTGCAGACTAGACAGAACGTTCCGAGCGGTGGGCAGACATATGCTCCGGCTTGTGCAAGTTTGAACTGTTTCTCATAACAACATTTGGCCCCAAATGTTGTTAGGTTAGAGAGGGGCCTCTCCCGATAAGAGTCTATTAGACCTCGCCAAGTACAAGAAACTTACTGACTTCCTCCCTATTTCTATTGTCACTGGGTGAGCTCATTTATATTTAAGTGCTCGCTCTACCCACATCTACACTTCCTTCAAATGCAATGGACTTACCCGGTGTCATGGCTCCCACGGACAGAGTAACCACTTCAACGATCGAGCTAGCTGCTTCCAAGAGATTAAAACCCTTAACAAAAGGCCTTAACTCTTGCAATCATGAGCATTTCAGCTAATTCTATTTGCTCAATGGAGTGCGATGACGATAGCATACTTGGATGGGTGTCAGAATATCATCACCATGTTCATGTTCCTCTGAAAAGGAAACTGAAAAAATAAATTATAATGTGGTGAGAGGCCTGGCCTCAGAACCTCACTGCCAACAACGTACCGTGATACCCATCTCCAATATTAGTCATCCCAGTGAACACAAGAATGACAAGAGTCTGGAGGAGTGGATCGACTAAAGTCGATATCAGTCCTCCAAACTCCACAACAAAATATAAAATTAAGATACATGAATAATAGCAATCAATATTAAATTCAAAATATTTTTTGGAAAATATTTTTTTAAAAAATGCCCAAGTTCCCAAAGGGAACATTAAGAGCTCAAAGGCATCTCGACAGAGCCTAAGTGTGGACAAAATCCAAATTTACTGAGCTACACTACCGGAATAATAATCCATGTATCCTCCAGTAATTCTACAGTAATAGAATATAAAATACGACCTACATATCAGGACGTTGTCAATGTAAACATTGTCAATGAAAAAAACAGAAACAAGACATCAGGCACACATACAGGCTCAAAGTCAGAAACCAATTTAAATAATACCAGATGCAAAGCTAGATCTTCATATGAAGAAAAAACGATACATCGGATAGATGATGCAAGACTAAACACCCTAACACCCCTAGGGTGAGGACGTAACCATGGGGAAAAACAAAATAAATATTCTGTAATACATGTTAAACTCCCAAGAAATTTAATAAAAAATGTCAATAAAAAATAGTCAAAAAAGCTTAAGAGTTTAACAGGATGTTGGCGGCAATTCCGGTCACTTCCTGATGGCTGCGCATGTGCGATGAATAACAGTATGGAGGACAAGATAGGACTTTTAATTGTCGGTTTTGCAAGCAAATTTTGAAGATTGAGGGTGGGGGGAGGGGGGTGGGGGGTCAAAATTTGTGTTTGCCCTTGATAACTTTGAGTTAGCACCACTTAGCCTGGGCCATTGGTTTATAGTATAAAAATATTAATATATACATGTAATCTTGTTTTCACAACTATGGGGAAATCGAGTGTTTATTTTGAAATGGTGGTCGTTTAAATCACTAATAATAATTAAGCGTTTTGTAAAACGGTAAAAATTATTTGGTATTCCTATTTTTTATAATTTCTTTTTACAACTTCAGGAAAAGTTATTCCAAATGCTTAGAAAAGGTTGTCATTCAAATCTGTTGGCAATAATTGTGAAGCGTTTACACATACATGTACTGTACTGTAAATATCACCCAATCTGTTTTGCAGTACAGTTGGCAAAGCCAATCAAGTCAATAATCCATTTGTCTCATACTACCCAAATTTTTAATCACATGCCAGACACAGAACGCAGAAATACTCTCTGACAGTCGTCGGCAATTTGTGAGTGATCTTGAGACACAGATCCTCAAACCTGGGTGATTCATGTAATCATCGCTTGCAGCGTACTGTATATGGAGAGAGCACAGTTGACATATTACATGTACGTCAAACATGGAATCCATCTTCAATAAAAAATGCAGACAGTGTTGTCCTTACCCCAAATGCAGTCCTGTCACTGCACCATAAAATGTGTGGAATGCCTAGCATTGTTCTTAGATATCTGAAACACATCTGGCCATGAGTTGTTCTCCGTAAATATTATTTTGGGCTAACACTAAAAAGTGTACACCGAAGCCGAGCCAGAGTCACATGTTAGAAATATTCAAAACAAAATCACTACTGAAGTTTACGGGTGTAACTCCTACCAGCTTCCATAATACCACCTACCAAAATAAGAGACAAATCACGTGACCAGTCTTTCTGTATACACTTTTTAGTGTGTTTGAAAGTAGGGCTGTCACGATTTTTTAATTTAGGAATCGATTAATCGTCGCAAATAATCGATTATAATCGATTAATCGTACATAGATGACCCCCGCCCCCACAATTCCCTCTCTTTGAAGTCGTTAAAAAAATGAAGTTCAAGTCAGTTGACCTTCCTCAAGTAAACAATGAAGACGATCCGCCTTTAGGTACATTCAAAGGTTTGATGTTCTGAACTTTTGAACCGACAGTGTAATAATCAAGACTGGTCGTCAGTTGCGAACTTTGCAAGTTCGCAACTGCCGACCGGTCTTGATTATTACACTGACGGTTCAAAAGTTCAAAATATCAAAGCTTGGAATGTACCTAAAAGACAAATGCTTCTAACGGCTTCTTGAGATTTATCGTCGACGTTCTTGACCTTTTACCTTTAGAAACAATAGTTTTTTCATCCAATGTTTTTTTAATTGTTAAATGTCTAAAACGGGTTACAGTTTATCGATTCTTCGACAATGAAAAATGCTAATCGATTTCGACGTGATCGATCAACAATCGATTAATCGAATAATCATGACAGCCCTATTTGAAAGACATTTTTCACGATATAAGTCAGAAAAATGAAAAAAACTGGATTTGTTTTTACAAATTCGAAAGAAGATGGGTTATACGACATATAGATAAAAATATCTCATCAACACCTTGACATTAAGGGGATATTTGAATAACTGATTTTTATATACAGCAGTTCCAGACTCGGCCTCGGTATACACTTTTTAGTGATAGTCATTATTTTGTTATTAGTTCTGGTACGAATACTTTAGCAGCCTTCCAGGAACCATTAGTGCCTGCTGTTATCTTATTGAGTTGATTTCATATATTTTTCGTGTTCTATACCTCTCAACCTTCATTTTGATGTATAATATTTTTAGCAATTCGAATTTAGGGAAAAAATATGAGTGGTGGGAAATACATGTAAACAAATTTCCCTTACTTATTTAACTGTTTCTGAACGGCATTGGATAATTTCTTATCACCTCCGAGAATAGATAGGGATATATTGGATGGATTTGAGAAAGAATATGTTTTCATTTGAATTTAAGGGGGACGTCCAACCTAATTTTGGTAAAATTTCATGTAATTTTCTAAAGTCTAAAAAAGACCCAAAATGAATGACCCCAATAAATTATATACCACAACGCTTGGAATGAAACATAGAACATGTAGAAACTGGA
Source organism: Pictodentalium vernedei (assembly GCA_031216915.1). Classification (NCBI taxonomy): domain Eukaryota; kingdom Metazoa; phylum Mollusca; class Scaphopoda; order Dentaliida; family Dentaliidae; genus Pictodentalium; species Pictodentalium vernedei. The sequence continues at coordinate 865,579,023 of CM062296.1, read as the reverse complement.
ATTTGCCATGGAACTGCGGCCATGTGTAAATAGCACCACCTGAAAGTCTGCTGTGGCATAAGTAAGAGAACACAATTTTTACAATAAAATACCTCAAAATAAAATAACAGCTGTATTCTATAAACATTGAAGTACATACACAAAGAAATCTTTTCCTAATTCTTGAAAATAATAAAGATTGAGACCAAATGTTATAAGTGGAGTGCTCACTGATTGAAGGCAGACATTTTCTTTCATGTTTTGATTTGGGGGAGTTCAACAAAGGTCAACTTGAAGGAGTTCACTAGAAGAAATATGGAAGGAAAAAAGAGTGTCTCCCAATATAAAGATGTGTGTATCACTGTGGTGGTTTGGAAAGAAACTATGATATTCTCCTATGTAGAATGCACTGCAAAGTCATACATTGTAGTTGAATAAATATATTTACAAACCCCTAGCACTGTAACCCCTTTTATTCCATGCATCAATTTGATAGTGATTAAATTGTTAAATTTGTCTGGTTTATCAATAAGTATCATACAGTACATGGAGAGTGTATTACCACTAAATCACCTGCAGAGTGGAGACTCCACCCAAGTAATAATTGCGATTTGTTGAAACGCATAACAATCACAAGCAAAATTTCAGCCAGTGGACCTCCGGATTAAACCCCGAGGTCCATTGGCTGAAACAAAGCTTGTGTTTTTTGCCCATACATGTATGTACAGAATTTGAAAGTGATACTTCAGGTGATAACTCCACTCCACAGTTAATTTTGTTACAATCCACTCTCCATGTATATGCACTGTAGCCTGGTTTACTCTTAAACACCAATGCACTCATGATATCTGTTGGAGAAGAAATAAGGGTAACTGTAACCTGTCACTGCAATAAACCATCTAATGTACTTAAAAGTACATTGTTATTCAAAACACATCAAATCAACCTTACATAACCATTATGGCATGTACTTTTCCAAAGGAGGCTTATTGGCTTATTGACATCAGAAGGGCACATCCAGAGGGTGTCACATATTTGTTTCCAGAACGCAGTACACAAAGCAATCCCCAAAAGGTGACAAGTGAACTCCATTTGACAAACAATTTTCCTGGGGAGGGGGGGGGGGGAGGGTGGTCTCTTCCTTGTATGACTCTCCCTGCGGCACTCAAGGCATATGCCTTTTTTCTCAAAGTTTAACTCTTTTTTCTTTTTGAAGATTCTGGTGACACACATATTCCAAACACTATCAGACAGGTAACCCTCCAAATAAGTGTATCTGCAAAAATCATGTTACATTGCAAAACATTCTTTTTAGACATTAAGTTCTGGACCTTTCATGCTTCTTACTTCCAACTATAAAACTTAATTTATCGATTAATGGGTGAATAGAAAAATTCTGTCATAATCAACACGTTGAGTTCCATAAGCCTCCATAACAGCTCCGATAAAAGTGTCAAACATCAGATTGGTGGCTTTATACAAAATATTCTTTAGCTTGTTGCTTGTTTTATAGCCCCCATATTATATCGAGATTGATATATTTTTTTGGCATTTTCTGACTGGTCTGACTCATTTGCACTGAGTGACCTTTGTTTACATCTTTGTTTAAGTACATGTAGGTCACAGACCTTGTTTACTTGATTTATGACAGAATTACCTAGAAACTGATAGAACTTTGTAGACATTTCATCTTCTAGGGCATTCTATCTGGTTACTATATAAAGATTTGTCAACAGAATTCAAAAACTCATTTTTTTAGAAAGCCATTTCAGAAAGACTCACTTCAGTTGTTTCCATTGGAGATTATTATTGTTTCAGAACAGTGCATTTATTATAGAAGCAGAGCTTCTTTGTGAATTTGGAAGATTGATTCCAAAAGAGAATTTTGAAGAGAATCTATTCGTCTTGGAAAAGAGAATTTATACATTCTGTGAAACAGAATATTATAATATTTTGTGAAAAGCCAGGATTCTACTGGATTATCTGGAAATTACCTGTGGTGCCAATACTTCTTGGATTTTTACTCCATTTGAATTTTGCAGAGCTTTTTATTATATTTTATTGGAGACTGCTGAAATTTCTAAGTGAAAATTTTATTACAAATCTACAGGATACTGTTTCTGAAGACACATTCTTGGATTTAATACTACATGTACCAGCTGGAAAATTTTTTCACAAGATTCTTCACCACTGGATTACTGGATTCTGTCAAACTGTACTTTGGACTAATTCAATAACTGATAAGTACCACTGTTTTTATTTTATGTAAACCAATTAATGTACATGTAAATGATCTTTGTATTGTTTTTTTTTATATTAATTTTTTTAAATTAAATTTCAGAATAGTTAAATTCATAGTTATTGTTGCTGATTCTCAGATTTCTTTCTGTTACCAATATCAATAATATTTCCATACCGTAACAGAAATTGGGGGCTTGTTGCCGAGATTGAATATTACATGTAGATAACAAGAAAGCTTTATTTGCATATTACAATTATTATTTTGGCTCACTTTCAAAACATTTAAACCTTCTTAGAAAATTTCAGTATTATTATTTATATAATCTGAGAACCAGCAAACCTTTTCATCATGGTATTTATTGTGACAGAATTTATTTCGAAATTTGAAAGCTCTCCTAGTTTGACCCTTTTAGAATCTCTTAAGAAGGATGATTTATTCCAACTTGCTCAGTATCTAAAGTTACCTGCCACTCCTGGCCTGAACAGGCATAAACTTAAACAGCTCATTGTTAATCATTATATTGAGAAGGGTCTTTTGCCACAGTCTGGGGCACCTGTCTCTGAACCACAACCTACTGATGCCCTTGAACTCAAAAAGTTAGAATTGGAACTGAAGAGATTAGAAATGCAACAAGAAATGAAAAGGCAGGAAAATGAATGAAATTAAAAGAATTAGAAGCTCAAAAAGAAAGGGAACAGATTCAGGCTCAAAAAGAAAGGGAACATATTCTGGCTCAAGAAGAAAAAGAGGAAAGGGAATTAAAATTAAGGGAAATAGAAGCTCAAAAAGAAATGCACTTAAAAGAATTAGAAATTTAAAAGGAAATAAAAATAAAAGAATTAGAATCACAGCATCAAGGCTCAAATGTAATTTCACCAAGTAGATTTGATACAACTAAACATGTTAGGCTAGTTCCCCCCTTTCAAGAAAAAGAAGTTGATAAATATTTTTCACATTTTGAAAAAGTGGCAACAGGTTTAGAATGGCCAAGGGATGTCTGGACTTTGCAATTGCAAAGTGTTTTGAAGGGGAAGGCCCAAGAAATCTATTCCGCTCTATCTTCTGAGCAAAGCAATAATTATGACACTGTTAAAGAGGCTATACTTAAGGCATATGAACTTGTTCCAGAGGCCTATAGGCAGAAATTTAGAAGTTATTACAAAAGTGAAAATCAAACTCATGTGGAATTTGCCAGAGAGAAGCAAAATTTTTTTGACAGGTGGTGCCATTCAAAAGAAATAGGAAAAGATTTTACAAAATTAAAGGAAATGATACTAATTGAAGAGTTTAAAGGAAAGATTCATTCAGATATAAAGGCCCACCTGGATGAACAAAAAGTTGACACATTAAATAGAGCAGCAGTACCAGCAGATGACTATGCCTTAACTCATAAAATGAGTTGTAATGCCACAAATGTTTAGCCCCACAAGAATTCTTTCCAAAGTGGACCTAGACCAACTTCAGAAAAAACTCATTATTCCAATCCTCCAAACTTTTCACCGCCCAAATTTAATAAGAAATTTGGTGAAAACAAAACCTCTAATGCCAGTCCTACACCATTATGACCCAACAGTTCAACTAAAACTTGCAATTATTGTAAGAAACCAGGGCATTTATTATCTGATTGCTGGCTGTTAAAAAGGAAAAATGAGTCCTCTACTTCACAGAATGCACTAGCATGTGCTCCATGCCCTGAAAATTATGTAATAAAGCAAGATGCTTTAGAAAATTATAAGCCATTTATTTCTGAAGGCTTTGTTTCCCTTGAGGGGGATAAGCACTGTTCCTTATTACCAATAAAGAGACTGAGAGACACAGGGGCTACTCAGTCATTAATGTTACAAGGCATTTTGCAAGTGCTACAGGGGCACAAGTTCTACATGTAGTATCAGGTATTGAGTCAAGCTCTTTAAATGTCCCACTTCATAAAATAAATTTAAGAAGTAGTTTAGTAAATGGGACTGTGACAGTAGGAATCAGACCGACTCTCCCTGTAAAAGGTATTTCTTTATTGTTGGGAAATATGAATTTTATAGTAAATTTCCTTTCTTATTATATCTACCGCAATTGTTTACTACAGGCTTGCACTACAGTGGAAGAACCTAACTCGGATAAAATACTTTCTATTTAATCTTTCCCATGAGATTTGGGAAAGAAAAGTGGTGTAAAAACACCACGAAAAAATAAGGCAAAACTGGGTCGAGAGCCATCGGCGCACACCCAGTACGGGACACTCTTCCATAGTACAAATCCACGACTTCCATAAAATAATGCGCAGTGCGTCAATTCATCATTCTTTTGATTTCAACAACACAGGAGTTATGTGATCAGCGGGGAGGAAGAATTCTTACCCGAATAAGAAGACGGGAGGGCCTCCATGTAAACAATTGTGGTAGGTATACATGTAATAAGAACGGAAATTTACTATAAAATTTATATTTCTTATCAACCTACCTTGCAATTGGTTACTGCAGGCTGAATAGACAATAGGATGGAGGGAATCACATAACCAACCCACACATAACTACATCAGCACTGTAACCATGGATAGAGGAAGAGATCCCTAGGCCTATCAAACCATAGCATCACAAACATTAGTAAAAGACAATGAAAGATGAGGCGTATGGTGAAGTGCAACGCACAGACAGAAAGGGCAGAAACAGCACAGGGCTGGAACTGACCCTGAACAAAGCTGAATGGCTGGGATAAACAACTGCCTGAGCTGAAGAAAGAGGGCCCCAAGGACAAAGGTCCTCTGTCGGCTCCTGCAACTGTCACAGATAAAAGGAGAATGTAGCATTTCTCCAGTAGATTGCCAGTATAACATTCGTCATCCGACAACATGACAGGGTTATTAAAAGAGGAAGACAATGCACGCGCCTCGTGGCAGAAAAAATAATTGGTAATACAATCACCAGTAGCTAGACGAGCGGAAGCTGCATGAATAGCAAGACAAGAAATGGATGCAGGAGAGATCTGGCATGTGAGAAAACGCATATCCACCCAGGATAAGGGCACAAATGCCCCCCACCCCCAAGCAGAGCTGCGCCCAAGAAAGTGACCATCTTGGAGTAAACTGCAAAGTGCTAGGCCTTTTCAAGGAAAAGAGCTGAACAAGCTTGGAGAGGCAAGGATGAGTGTCGAAACAATGCGGTACCACATATGAAAACGGTCTCCAAAGCATGGACTTGTACCCATTGCTGGAGACCCCCAGAAACAAACATATACCAAAAACTCTGCAAGCAGTGTGATCGAAGGAGTGACAGAAGCAACAGAGTGATCGCACACCATCGAGAGGCTAAACCATTGGAGTGAGTGCCTCCTTGAAGAAGAAAAGCAACTACACTGCGTGTCTCGAAAAAACCACTACGGAGGAGACAGGACCGGATAAAAGACACATGCGAAGGCACAATGAAGTCGGGTCAATGTGAAACCACCTCGGGCGACTTTGGCAAAGAAAGTCGCGAGGTAGAGGGAGACATGCCGGAACCGCCGCGAATAGAGAGTGGAGCAGATTGATCCACACCCACCGAGGCGACGGGTGTGATCGAAAGGATTCAATGACTGCAGGTTCATATCTGGGTGATAACCTGAGGCGGAATCGGAACCGGTAGGAAGGCATAGCTGACAAAGGAGGGCCAGAGCATCCACGGTGAAAGCCAGAGCATCTGATGGTTCCAACGAGTCGCAAAGAGATCGAGACCACCCGGTGGAAATGACCGAGCTGGCTAGGTCGTTCAGACGACCGGGAATGTGACGAACAACCACCCCGGCGTGGACATCCTGAGCGAGCAATAGAAGATCCCGAGCCAAATCGTACACTGGAATTGAGTGCGTGCCTCCCTGGTTCCGAATGAAAGCAACCACCGTAGAATTGTCAGATAACAGAAGGACCTGGCGATTCAACAGGTGAGGGATCCACTGCCTGAAACTCAGAAGAAGAGCAAGAAGCTCCTTCTGGTTGACGTGTAGAGCTGCCTGATCCTGGTCCCACATCCCGTGAAGGGAAAGACCTAGAGGATCCAACATTGCACCCCATCCGAGATCGCTGGCATCTGCAGTCAGAACACGATCGGACATGGGTAAGTCCAACGGAACACCCTGCGTAACCCACTGGACATCCGCCCAGGGGAGAAGGTGAGGATAAAGAGATTCTGGAAACTGAAGCACCAGATCCAGAGAATCTACATTCGGCCTCCAACGACTGAGCAGAAAGTGTTGGAGAGGTCTGACACGCAGCCGACCTAGAGGAATGAGATCTGTCACCGAACCACAGAGGCCGATCAACAGGAGAATACTCCGTGTCACCGCGGATATGGACTGGGACAGAGTCCGAGCAAAAGCTGAGAGAATCACGGCCTTGGCCTGGGGAATCGCCACCAAATTGAATTGGGTGCGAAAAGCCAACCCCAGATGACAAAACGACGGAGAAGGGACCAGGTCCGACTTCTCCTCGTTGACTCTGAATCCTAGTGACGTGAGCAAGCTCAACAGAGTGGCGACATCCGACTCCAGTAAGGCAGCATTGGAATGCCCCTGGAGGATGTCGTCCAGATATGCCAAAGTAGTCACCCTGGACTGTGTGTGATGGAAAGCTATCACATGAGACATCAGTCTGGTGAAGGCCCAAGGAACCAGGTTGGGGCTGAAAGGCATGGCCTTGAACTGGTAAACTCGCCCCACAAAAACGAACCTGAGATACTTCTGTAACGCCCAATGAATTGGAACGTGAAAGTAAGCGTCTCGCAGGTCGAAGATGGAAGCGAAATCTCCCTGGTGAATTGAACGGAGGACTGACCTGAAAGTCTCCATGCTGAACTTGGGATCAATGATAAACTGGTTCAGGAAACTCAGATCGATAACCGGTCGGAGTCGGTCGTCCTTCTTCGGCACCAAGAACAGGCGGGAATAGAAACCCACTGACCTAATGTTCTTGATGATCTCAATCGCCCCCCGTTGTCAGGAGATTGTCTATCTCTGTGGACAAAAGTCCCCGATGTAAAATGTATGAAGGAACTGCGGTTGGAAGAGGCACCCTGGACAGAGTGGGGTGCCTTCGGAAGGATATTCGCAGCCCGGACCAAACAACATCTAACACCCAAGGGTCGGATGTGATGGTGGCCCAACGGTCTGCAAACTCTGCTATCCTTCCTCCAACCTGGGACGAGTTGAGGTGAGGACCTTCATTTCGAACCCCGACGAGGCTCGCAAGAGGAGAAAACACCTCCTCTACTGAATGAAGAATCCTGGGACTTCCCTCAAGGCTGCCGATGCTTACCCTTACCCCTTGAGTAAGAAGTAGAAGCGGTGGCAGAAGGATCAGCCCCTTTGCTTCGCAGAGGAAGCAGAGGGTACTTGTTAGGCTTGGAATGGCCTGTGCCTACCCTAGAAGGCTGATCAAGCTGAAGAAAACAGCCGCTGATCTTAAGAATGACATACAAGTAGGACGTCATCCCAGACCGTCAACACAGAACCATGGAAAAGTTGCGGACCTGCCAAAGAAGCAGATCGAAGAGTAGCGCACTGCTCTTCAGGAAGGGATCGGCCTGTGTCCAGCACAGAGTCCCTTCGAACTAATTCCAGATTAGCCGTGTTACAGGCATGCGTGTGAGTAAGATGCAAGAGCGCCTTGAACAGCGCACGCAAAGGAGCCTGTACCTCGTCAAACTTATCTGGGGGCAGCTAAAGCTGAGACGACGTGATCGGAGAGAGAAAGCATACCAAGCATCTCTCTCGATAAGCCCAATGTGGACTCCAGAGTCGTCATCGGAATGACGGCAGACTTGGACTTGGAAAGCCTGAGGGAATTGGAGTCCTGATCCAAAACCGTCAAAGTCTGATAGACCGACAGATTGGCGGAATCGTAGGAATGATAACGCGCCGGAGGCAAAAAAGGTGTCAACCCTGGTGAAGAACGGAGCCTTCATAGCCTTGGAACTTAGCTTAGAGTCCAAGGCTGAAAATGCTTCAACCAACTGTACCGACTGGCACAGTCGAAGATGCCCAGAAGCGGGTTGCTCCATAGGCTGTTGGCGTGCAACCGATGATCGCGGCCTGGCTGACACTGTCGACTGGTTAGATGGTTTGAGATCCGGAAGGAACCCAAACACGAAAGCAAGAGCTGCCCCCAAGTCCGAAGACTGCTGGCTCTCGACATCAAGCATGTCTGACTCTTCCCCTGAGTCGGAAGACACATAGCCCATCGTGGGCAAACCAGCCGACGCCTCCCATGGTGTCGGAACACCAGGGGGATCAGAAAGCTGCCTGTTTCCAATCCCGGGAGGCGGCGCCAAAGGGGGCGCCTGGAAACCACTCACTCGACACTGCCTCGCTGGAAGCAACATGAAGGCTCTTTGACAGAACCTGAGTGAGTAAGGAGAGGGCCTCCCTAATCTCACTGCCCGTACTGGCCGGTTCGACAGGGGAACGAACCGGCAAAGTGGCTTCACCTCTGACCCTCTTAACCAGCAAAGGGTCACGATCCTCCAAAACACCCAACGTGGGACGACAGGCGGCAGCCGAAACGTCTGAAGGCAGGCGTGTATAGGGGTGCGACACACCCCGAGGATCAACATGGCGGGAACTCATGAGAGTCACCGCGGACCTCTGCAGGGCAGAAGGTCCAGGCTGCACAAAAGACGTTGGTCCCCCAAAACTGGTCGTGTGGCCAGAATGAGTGGACGGAAACGCCACGGAGTTCATAGTGTCCCAATAAGAACATCCAAATCCAATGACAACTGTGGTGCTCGACGGCGCAGAGACCACAGTAGAGGGTCCGGCCGGCAGCCACTTCCAACTTCGCCGAGTTGAAGTCAGGGAAGGCTGAGGCCGATACCCTCATGTCTACACAACCAGACACCGCAGCAGACCACTGTAGGTATAAAACTACTGTGCTCAATGGCTGAGAGGAAGAAACGGCCACGAGAACGCACCAAGGCGAGGGCAAAAGGAATTGCCCTAAAGGAACCAAACTGGAAATAACAGAGGTGAGAGCAGTAGAAGAAAAAGGTGAACTCAACAGAAACAGAAAGTAGAAGAACACCCTCAACTACGGGAGAAGGTGGCAGAAAAAAAAACGGTGGGTACATGACAGAACCCAGACAGTCGACAGGGACTGAAAAAACAGAAATTCAGCCCTCAACAGAGTGAAGAAATACTGTCCAGACAGTCCCAGATAGACACCTAACTCCAAAAATTAATTCATCAACCGATAAATTAATTGTCGAATCGCGTGATGTCGAAAACAAAACATTCGCGAAAACGGAATAGTAAATAATAAACAATGTGAATGTGGTTGAAAATATAAACGAGAATATATAAAACACAGTCCTGTTATACGATCTTCAGATCCATAAATCCAGTCACAGGAAAACCATTATCAACGAGTTAAAATATCACTGTAACTGTTACTGCAGCAAAGATGGCACACACATCCACCACGTGTGCAGATAATCAAAAGAATGACGAACTGATGCATTGCGCACTGTTTTACGGAAGTCGTGGATTTGTACTATGGAAGAGCATCCCATACTGGGTGTGCGCCGATGGCGCTCGACCCAGTTTTGCCTTATTTTTTCGTGGTGTTTTTACACCACTTTTCTTTCCCAAATCTTGGGAAAGATTAAAATAGAGAGTATTTTATCCGAGTTAGGTTCTTCCACTGTAGTGCAAGCCTGTAGTAAACAATTGAGGTAGGCTGATAAGAAATAACAGAGGTGAGAGCAGTAGAAGAAAAAGGTGAACAGAAACAAAAAGTAGAAGAACACCCTCAACTACGAGAGAAGGTGGCAGAAAAAAAAAACAGTGGGTACACGACAGAACCCAGACGGTCGACAGGGATCGAAAACACAGAAATTCAGCCCTCAACAGAGTGAAGAAATCCTGTCCAGACAGTCCCTGATTGACACCTAACTCCAATAAATTTATCAACCGAAAAATTCATTGTCGAATCGCATTGACACGATGTCGAAAACAAAACATTCCCGAAAACAGAATAGTAAATAATATACAATGAGAATGTGGTTGAAAATATTATCGAGAATATATAAAACACAGTCCTGTTATTATAGGATCTTCAGATACATAATTCCAGTCACAGGAAAACCATTATCGACAAGTTGAATTATCACTGTTACTGAGCAAAATGGCACACATCCACCACGTGTGCGGATAATCAAAAGAATGATGAATTGACAAACTGCACATTGTTTTACGGAAGTCGTGGATTTGTACTATGGAAGAGCGTCCCATACTGGGTGTGCGCCGATGGCACTCGACCCAGTTTTGACTTATTTTTTCATGGTGTTTTCACACCACTTTTCTTTCCCAAATCTCTTGGGAAAGATTAAATAGAGAGTATTTTATCCGAGTTAGGTTCTTTCACTGTTGTGCAAGCCTGTAGTAAACAATTGCAAGGTAGGTTGATAAGAAATGACTTAGCTGGTGACAAAGTCACTGTAGAACCTCAAGTGGTGGATAAGCCGAGCACAGATGAAAGTATTATTAATTTGAAGGAATGTTTTCCTTTTGCTTTTCCAGCATGTGCTGTGACTCGGTCCATGGCAAAGAAAGCTGAGGTTGATTAACAACCTCAATTGTGTTGATTTGAACAGCAAAGCTGAGGATAAGAACAGTCACAGAATTACGGATTCTGAAGACGTTGATTTGTCTCAGACATTTCTGGGTCAGTGTGATGACTCCTCCAGAAATTGTAAAGGGGGCCATTACACCTGAGAGTGATAGGGGGACCTCCTTGAATGTCATTTCCCAGTCTTCTTTAATTCCGGAACAGGAAAGTGATCCTGACCTTGCCGAGCCACATGAAAGGGCTCCAACAGAGGCAGAAGTCCAAAACTCCCGTCTGTTATTTAAAAAAATCTGATGTACTCATGAGGAAATGGCGACCACCAGAAGTACTCTCCGATAGTGATTGGGAGGTTATTTATCAAATAGTTGTCCCCACTAAATACCGGAATGAAATAATAAGCCTGGCTCATGAAAATCCAACAGCTGGACATTTGTGAGTTAGGGAAACCTACTCTTGTATTCAGCAATGTTTTTACTGGCCCAAGCTTCAACATGATGTTGTTGAATTTTGTAAAACCTGCCACACCTGTCAGTCAAATTGTGTATATCGATGATGTTATTATACACACAGATACAAATTGGGCTGATCATCTAAAGCATATTCAAGAATTTTTTGACAAAGTAACCCAAGCCAACCTACATGTAACTATTAACTTGGTAAAATCAGAATTTGGCAAAGCAACTGTAAATTATTTAGGTCATGTTGTGGGTCAAGGGCAGGTGAGACCAACTACAGCAAAAGTTGATGCCATTGTAAATTTTCCAGTACTCAGCTCTAAAAAAGAGCTGATGAGATTCTTAGGCATGGCTGGATATTATGGAAAATTTTGTTTAAATTTCTCAGATGTTGTCTCCCCTTTGACCAGTTTATCGAGCAAAAGGGTTAAGTTTGTTTGAACTGAGGAATGCCAGAAATCCTTTAACAGAATAAAAACTTTATTAAATAATTTCCCTGTCATGGCCAGTCCCAATTATGAAAAGCCCTTCAAATTATTTACAGATGCAAGTGACAATGGAGCAGGTGGGTATATTGCGCAGGAAGATTCCCAAGGTATTGATCACCCTGTGTGTTATTTCTCCCGAAAATTTCTCAAACATCAAAAGAATGACTCTACAGTAGAAAAAGAAACTTGGGCTCTAATTTTGCCATTAACCCATTTTGATGTGTGTCTAGGAACTGCCCAGTGCCCAATTACAGTTTACACCGATCATAACCCCTTAACTTTTATCAATAAAATGAAAACAGGAATCAAAGATTATTGCGGTGGAGTTTAGCCCTTCAAGAATATAATTTAGAGATTAGGCATATTTCGGGAAGAGATAATGTTGTAGCTGATGCGCTTTCCAGAATAACCTAATTTAAAACTAGAGGTATTGTGAGCAAGCTCACAAAGTGATACCCCCCCCCCCCCCCCCCCACGCCTGAAATGTATAAGTCCTAAAATCTCCCCTTAGAAATGTCAGAACGGAATTATATTGCTTCATGCACATCTTCATAAGGAGTTCTTCCATTGTGTAAAGTTTCATGAAAATTCTTCAAACGGTTTAGGAAGAGTTACGCTTACAAGGATGGACAGACGGTATAAGTTTGATTATCTCCCCATGGAAATGTCCGAACAGAATTATATTGCTTCATGCACATCTTCATATGGAGTTCTTCCATTGTGTCAAGTTTCATGAAAATTCTTCAAACGGTTTAGGAGGAGTTGCGCTTACATGTACAAGGATGGACAGATGGTATAAGTTAGATTATCTCCCCTTGGAAATGTCAGAACAGAATTATATTGCTTCATGCACATCTTCATATGGAGTTCTTCCATTGTGTAAAGTTTCATGAAAATTCTTCAAACGGTTTAGGAGTAGTTGCACTTATAATGATGGACAGACGGACAGGGTGATTCCTATATATCCCCCCAAACTTTGTTTGTGGGGGGTATAATGATCTGATCGGTCCCCATTCACTTTAAGTGTATACATATGTTTATTAAAAATTTTTGTGAAGATTATCATGTGTATATTGTAAACCAGTCAGAGTCTGCTCAAGTTATATAAAAAGTTTTCAGAACCTTCACATGAAGACTTTTTCGTTTTATGTGTGTTATATAGCCCCCATATTATATCGAGATTGATATATTTTTTGGCATTTTCTGACTGACTCATTTACACTGAGTGACCTTTGTTTACATCTTTGTTACACTAATATATTGTACATATACACTTAAAACTAGAAGTCCTGTCATGAACTGTGCGCTTATCTAGGCTTAATTGCGCATAGGAATTGTGCGCAATTGTCATATCGAATACCATCCAAAGCACGGCAGGTTCTCCTTGTTACCCATAGTAAACACAAGCAATGTTCCTGCCAATGGACCTCCGGGTTACCCGGAGGTCCATTGGCTGAAACTCTGCTTGTGCACAGGCAGTATGTGCAGAATTTGATAGCCTTACATGTACCATGGTCATAACGCGTAGATTAACGTGCATATCAACATGCTATTTGTGCGCATTTCAGGACAGGACTTCTAGTTTTAACTGTAGCTGTTGATTGTTAAAGTAGGTCAAGGACCTTGTTTACTTGAATTATGACAGAATCACCTAGAAACTGATAGAACTTTGTAGGCATTTCATCTTCCAGGACATTCTATCTGGTTACTATATAAAGGTTTGTCAACAGAATTCAAAAACTCATTTTTAGAAAGCCATTTCAGAAAGACTCACTTCAGTTGTTTCCATTGGAGATTATTATTGTTTCAGAACAGTGCATTTATTATAGAAGCAGTGCTTCTTTGTGAATTTGGAAGATTGATTCCAAAAGAGAATTTTGAAGAGAATCTATTCGTTTTGGAAAAGAGAATTTATACATGTACTTTCTGTGAAACAAAATAATATTATTTTGTGAAAAGCCAGGATTCTACTGGATTATTTGGAAATCACCTGTGGCGCCAATACTTCTTGGATTTTTACTCCATTTGAATTTTGCAGAGCATTTTATTATATTTTATTGGAGACTGCTGAAATTTCTAAGTGAAAATTTTATTACAAATCTACAGGATACTGTTTCTGAAGACACATTCTTGGATTTAATACCACCAGCTGGAAAATTTCTTCACAAGATTCTTCACCACTGGATTACTGGATTCTGTCAAACTGTACTTTGGACTAATTCAATAATTTATAAGTACCACTGTCTTTATTTTCTGCAAACCAATTAGTGTAAAAGATCTTTGTATCGTTTTTTTTTCATATTAATTTTATTAAATCAAATTTCAGAATAGTTAAATTCATAGTTATTGTTGCTGATTCTCAAATTCTTTCTCTTACCAATATCAATAATATTTCCACACCGTAACATGCTTGATAAATAATAGGAACAAAATATTCACTAAAAATATTTTGTAGCAATAAATTTGAGGGTGTCAGCAGGGCCAGGCACTTTCCAACAAATTGTAACAAATCAACCAGTTATAAACAAAATTTCCTAACTCGAAGGAGTGAAAAAAGTACCATAACTCTGGAAAAAACATGCTGCAGCAGGTACACAGGCATCGTTTCCCCATGATGCTCGTTCACAACACCAAATATCCTTCAAATTGTAGCAGCAGTGGTTGAGATACAAGGGAAAATGTTTGTATGGGTTAGAAGACAGAGGCCTCCACGGCACTAGTTATGCCTTCAACTTTCCAATTCCAAGTCCGGGGCATAATAATCACAACACACCCACCTTATCAATTCATAATTTCAGTAAAATAAACAGAATTATCAATTTTAATTAATTATTGATGATGGGAAATATTTGGCTTCTTTCGCCTTCTCGTACTATTATCACCACAAACGATATCAGTTTGATGCGGACAAATGAAACTGAATGCATGTGGTCTGGTTAAAAAGTAATTTGGCATGGATAATGAAGAAATTGCGAATATTTCGTGTATTTCATTTGTTTAAATGCCAATTGCGGCTAATTTTGACCGTGGATTCGATAATTCTTTTGGGTTTACCACACGGTCACGCTGACAGCGGTTATGTTTATTAAGATATGTAAATTGGGAGATAGTTTCTGGTGAAGGAGATTTGTCACATTTGTCAGTGTAAAACGATGACAAAAGACACTGATCGGCATTTGTGTTAGTATAGTTGGATGCACGAAAAACCTTATCTAAAAGCGTGATGAATGCATCATTTTCAACATATCTTCAATCGGCCGTTTGCAAACATCAAACAACCGCGACAAATTCCATGGTTACTAGGAAATAAATAACTTCACAACATCGGGGGAAATCAACACGCTCAAAATAGTTCCAGGTTATTTGGAATATACTTCGAGAAAAAGTGATTTATGAAGCATTTTGCTTACTTTGTCATGAATATTGCCTTATTTTATGTGTAGCATCCCAATTTTATAGACTCCGTTATTTTTTTACAAGTGGTTCATGTTGTCTTTTAGGAGCGCAATAATTCAGATTTTTTGTCAACAAAAAAGTTCAGATGGCCAGTAAACACAGGAGGGAATTTCGAACCATATTTTGCAGTTATGACATTAACAGCTGAAGTATTTGCTGTAACCTGTTTGAAAATCCACTCATACACTACTGTGAAAGCGACCATTACATGAATATCCCAGGTCCACGATATGTTCACTCAAGATCTAAGAGAAGTCGCCGACTAATATTGGCGACTGTTCCTCGGGTCAATGTCCGATACGATATTAAAATCGTCATGATTCACCGCACAGATTACAGCTGTAATTAATTTCTAGGGCACCTGAATGAAAAGGATGTACTTATTCTCGTATTTTGCATAACTCTCACAATTGTCTGGTCAAAATACATGTATAACTCAACAATCTCAACTCGATGAAATGACGCTGGCCTTACCATTGCCAACATTTATAAAATATTTACATTTTTAATCAGAATTTTTTTTTTAAATTCCGACAAATTGCAACATTCCGACACAAACGTACATAAATTTGATTCAGAAAATTATTGATGACTGGTTATCATTCTGACATTCTGTGACATCAACATGCAGTAGTTTATTTGGTCTAATCTATTTCACAATTACATTCATGATTGTAATGCCGAGATTACACTCTCTGGAGTTAATCCGTTTAACTCCAAATGTCTTGTCCAGTTTAATTATTGCATTCATTATCTGTGTAATATCGGGTGGGTTTAATACTTTTGTCTCACCTCAGACCTAGGATATTCATGTAATGGTCGCTTGCGCAGTAGTGTACATTGTCTCGAGCAAATAAAGGACGGCATCACGTCCTTTCATTCTGACGATGGCCCAAAATGAGTATTTCTGCAAGAACCACATTGTAATCACATGACCGGAATAAACATCAGTGTAACATGGCCACATCCGGAACATCCAAAATTTGTGTTGGTTGTATTGCATTCCAACATCAAAACACACTAGTTCAGTGATCTGAACGTAGTGGCTACCCCTCTACGTTCATATTCTTCCCATTCAATCTTATAGAAAAAGTTCCCATCAAGTTTTTATGGGAACTCAAAACTCGAAATTAGGAATATATATCAAGCTTTCGCCCTTATGACCGGCTGCAATCGATAGTACACGTATTTCCTTACATTTGGGCAGAGTTTATTAATCCAAACTAGGTTTTATCCTTTGTTGTCATTTGTGTACTTGTGAGGCGGCGATGGAGATTTCAAAAACGGCCATGTTTTTGTTTAAATATAAAACAGTAAAAATGATAACCCAGTAATGGCGCCGAAACGAATAGACCTTTTCATCGATGCGGAATAGGAAATTCGATCTCATTCGCACAGAGGAGGTCATCAAACTCGGTCGCATTCGCACTGAGCAGATTATCAAACCCATTCTGCGCAATTGCGATCAAATTTCCTATTCCGCATCGATGAAAAGGTCTATTCGTTTCGGCGCCATTACCGGGTTATCGTTTTTACTGTTTTATATTTAAACAAAAACATAGTTGATTTTGAAATCTCTGTCGCCGCCTCACGAGTACACAAATGACGACAATTAAAGGATAAAACTTTGTTTGGATTAATAAACTCTGCCTAAATGTAAGGAAATACGTGTACTATCGATTGCAGCCGGTCATAAGGGCAAAAGCTTGATATATATTCCTAATTTCGAGTTTTGAGTTCCCATAAAAACTTGATGGGAACTTTTTCTATAGGATTGAATGAGAAGAATCTGAACGTAGAGGGGTAGCCACTACGTTCAGATCGCTGAACTACAAAACACACTAGAGTGAGTGTCATAAAAACGCTTTCTCCGAGTCTGTAGTATGTTATGATTATATTGAAGACAAGGCTTTCGAATTACCGATCATTTTGTGGTTTTACCAGTTCGTTACTTATGACATTGGCAAATTAATGTTCACCAAAATCATAAAATTCACTTTTTTTCCTAAAAAAAATTATATGTTGTACCTTTTCTATGTACTTTACTCATTATTTTGATATATAATTTGCCTTTCCTTACTTCTCTCATCTGTTTCTGAGGCATTGGGAAAAATGTCAACAAACTGACCAAAGTTGCGTTGGACGGCCACTTAGCTTTCTCCACCGGTACCTGAGTTTGGACACTTTGATTTGGGTAATTGTATGTTTTGTTTGAAATTGATCCGAGGATCACTGTGTTTTTCTGTATTTTTTGAATTGTTTTTGTCTGCCTACCTGTGTATGACTCGCACGACAGACTTCTTTCAATTCTCTCTTTGATCTAATTTACGTTGTAATGCTTTTATCGATGTCACTTTTTCAATTTGTCTTTTTGTTTCTGAAAACTGTGCTAGTTCGCGTTCCATTCCCCGAATCTTCTCCTTCGAAGTAGTAGATTTGGTATTCCAGTCAACGACCCAAAGTCAACAATCTCAGTCATTTCGGCCTCAAGTCAATTCGGCCCCAATATACTGAGTCATTTCGGCACCATTGGATATTTTTTTTAAATATTTTTAATTTTAACATTTTTTAATTAATTGTTTTTTAGCATTTATATCTCAAATAGATATTTGCGATATAAATATGATATATGGTATTCTACGGAAGCGTTGAGACGCCAGTTGAGTATTATTTATATCTTGTAAGTGCAAGTTAGCTATCTTGCACGTGCAATCTTGCACGCGCAGTTTAACTATCTCCCACCTGCAAGTTATTATATTGCACGTTCAAGTCACTATCTTGCACGCGCAGGTTAGCTATCTTGCACGTGCAGGATCGCTATCTTGCACCTGCAAGTTAGCTATCTTGCACATGCAGGCTAGCTATCTTGCACCTATAGTGTAGTTCGCCCTTAATATTATGACATGCCCTTAATTACCCGGTTCTGTTCGGGTAATCGAGTGCATCCCTCCTGCCCTATAAGAACTGCTGTACCGGAAGAAGAAAGAAGCCCCCAAACTAAACTTAAATAAATAAGTCCGCAACCAGCCAAGGGTACAACAGGAAAGAAACACCCTCGGGTGTGGTCTAGTGTGCTAGACCTGTTGCCCTCCAGCTGACAGCCTCGGAAGCTCAACCCGCATTAAACGATCGCGATCCCCGGCACTCTCAACTTCAAATAAACTTAAACTAACCTAAATAAGGCCACTTCCAGCGAAGGACACAACAGGAAAGAAACACCCTCGGGTGTGGTCTAGTGTGCTAGACCTGTTACCGTCCTGCTGCAAACTAGGAAGTTCAGCCCACTTAAAACGCTCGCGATCCCCTGCACCTTAAAACTAAATAATAAATAGGGAACGATTGGGGTCCCAAGCACGAGAGTATGCTACTGCTCTTACGAATGTAAAGATTCATGCATTTCATACTCTCCCCCATAGCGACAAGCACACACAGCACAATACCACACGAGAGTATGTTACTGCTCTTACGAATGTAAAGATTCGCGCATTCCATACTCTCCACACACACACAGCAGATACCACAAGGACATGCAACTAAAGAGGTGCTACTTTTATCTTTACAGTTTACATATTCTAATGAAAACTAATTCTACCTTCTTCTTTTAAGCAGGTACACAGAAGATGTTTTTTTGACCAGCACCCCAACAACCGCTACAGACAGTCTAACCGTTATGGAAACAGTCACCCCCACAGTTCCTGAACATCCTCCGTTCCATCCCTAAAAGTGGTCAACCACTTTAAGGGAGGCGAGCGTTGGTCCTGCTTCCCGCCTCTGCCCCTTTTTGTAAGCGCAATGCGCATCTTTTGTCCCAACCCAATAGGATTATAATGCAGGCCTGCCCCCGAACCAGGGAAGTTCGGGTCTTCTTCTTGGTGGTCCCCGAAAGGGGTCGTTGTTGTTTTCCTCCAAAGAGTCCAACTATAACAGAGACAGCCTGAGGCAGATTATACTTGCCAGTGATGGCCATCACTCATTATCATCCTCGGAGCGGCAGACTATACTTGCCCGAAAATCCAGATCGACTGCACCCTCGGGGAGAGGTAGTACCTTTGTGAGAGGACCCAACCTCCCACACTGGTCCTCACTCGAGGGTTCAACCGACATCTGCCAATGATACTACCCATCCACAACTGGACACTACTGGAGACACCTGCCGAGTACCGGATCCTTTTCCTCCTTCAACACGCCTTGACATGTGAGAGCCATCCTATACAGTCACAGAGGGTCGAAAGGGGCTTGTCCCCCATACCGTCCTGCGCGCCTTCGGCGCGCGAAATCATCATTTCGTTCGAAGAAAGAAGAATTTGATCTGTGAAGAAGAGTCCTGCTTGAGTGAACATTAATCTGAGACAGAGAGAAATCAGCCGCGGCTGATTTGGTGTCGGGAATCTTCACAGGTACTGTTGTATTGGGTGATTGATACATTGTAGGAAAATATACTACAAATTGGCGCTGCAGTAAATTAAAAGAACCTATGCAAGATATTGAAAGGGAAATTGAAAATTATTGATGGCGTGTCTCGGGAAAATTTTCGGGGTTTTCGAAATTCATTCAAATTTCTTGATTTCTCATGGCCATCCATTAATTAAATTTGTTTTTTCTAACTCATAATGCAATAAATGAATGTTTTGGATATTATTTTTCAAATTTTTGTTATTAGATTCCATTATTTTCGATTTTGTGACAAATGTTTATATTGGAAATGAACAAGATGATTCGATTTTTTGATAAGCAATTGTCCAATCAAATTGCATAAAAAACATTGAAACAGAAAGTAGAAACGTGTTTTTCGTCATGGCGTCAAAACACCCAAATAATGTAGAATTGCTTCGGGACGATTCGTCCCGTGGATTGCAAATCAATACCTGTGATTTTGATAGCTTTTTGATAATTACTTCTATAAATTATGAAAAGGCAAAAATATTGGCTCTCCAAAGAATAGAATGGGGCAATTTTACGCCAGAAAACATAAAAAAAATTCCTGAAATTATTTTTACTAGGAAAATGTTAAGCATGATTGATTTCACACCACATATTCCTGGGGATGATAATGCCCGTAATAACTGTCCAGTTTGTCTACAACTTGCACAGTTAGCGGAGCGTAATTTGGATAGACAACATATGGTCAATAGAAATAAAACATCAGATTCTATTGACAATAATTATGATCAAACTGATATATTAGCTCAAAGGTTTGATCAAGATGAAACTACAGTCAAATTAAGACCGGGATGCAATATCCCAAATCTTCTACAAACAGATACAAGAACCCATTCTAATAGATATGATGATACAGCAGATGATTCACATCCTTTAAATCAGGATGATTTTTCAACACATCCTTCCGATATTGAGAGATTGTCCCGAATTGTAGACAAATTGCAGAAGAAACGGGACAAAAATGCCAATATCAGAAATGAAATTCCCTCAACTCTCAGACAACAGGATCCTAATTTAACGAATCCTGACGACCAAGTAGATTACGGAAGATATAGAGGTAATAATTTTGGTAGTAGGGGACAAAATGACCTTGATGACCAACTAGATTACCGAGGATATAGAGGTAATAGTTTTGGTGGTCAGAGACAGAATGATCCTGACGACCAAGTAGATTACCGAGGACATAGAGGTAATAGTTTTGGTGGGCAAGGGCAAAGTGAACCCTATAACCAATTAAATACCCAAAGATACAGAGGTGATAATTTTGGTGGTCAAAGGCAAAATTTCGGACCTCATCAAAACATCCAACAGAATCAGGGTGGAGGTGATGTCCAGTATCATAAACAAAATAGACAATATGTGCCACCGGCAGTACCGAAGCTGCCTAAAGGCTTAGAATATTATGGTAATAGTGATTGGCACTCATTAAAATTCATGAATTTTGCAGAGATCCAAAATTGGACATCCAAACAATGTAAAAACAACTTATGTTGGTGCTTAATGGGTAAAGCAAGTGAGTATTATGCTACCATAAATAGACAAGATCCCATGTTGCAATTTTGGGATATTATTCATAAACTGGAGAAACGTTTCGGCATGTACGAACTTCCCGAAACTGCTCAAATACAATTAGGTCAAGCACGTCAAACAACCAGCATGACCTTAGAGGAATGGGCCGACCATGTGTTAACCCTTTCAGTAAAAGCATATGGTCATTTACCTGAGGATCATATGTTTAACCAAGCTATTATGAGATTTTGCCACGGAGTCTTGAATAAGGATGCAGGGCTCTTCGCTGCAAATGAAAAACCAAAATCAATTGAAGATGCCATTGATAAAGTTAAATGGTATCAGCATACCTCCATGGCAGTATATGGACAAGATAATCGGGATGTACCTTCCCGAAGAGAGCCAGTTCACACTAATTTTGAAGAAGACACACAAGAAAGCTTTGCTAAAATTCATTTTACTAGAAAAAATAACACATCGACTCCTCAACCAGTTTCAGAAACAAATACCAAAGAAATGAAAAAATTTATGTCAGATTTTGGCGGATTTGCAAAATCAATGACTGATGGAATGAAAACCATGCAAGATTCACTGATAAATTTGTCTGAATCAGTTGCAAAATTAACGTTAAAATTATCACAGGGTTTGGACCGTGGTGTGGGATATGGCCGTTTCCAAAATCGCTCTCCCTCACCCCGTCGCCGAACTTGCTTTCAGTGTGGGTCGCCAACCCATCTGGCTCAGGAATGCCCTTCTAGAAATATTACAAATCGTCCAGCTGCTAAGAGTTCGGACACTCCACAAAATGATTCACCCAGTACACCTACAAGTAGACCTCAAGCTTCGGACGAACAGGCCTAGAGCCGGCCCCACAAGATTTAGGCCGAAAGACTTCAAAGACATTAGATTCTAGTAATAAAATAGGGGAAAATCTCATTGAGTCAGAAATTTTCCGTGATTCTATTACAATAAATCAATTAGTAGATAAGCTATCCTTTACAGTACCAGTTACTTTAGAAAATATTAAATTAGATGCCTTAATTGATACAGGGGCCCAAATTACAATTAATTCAGACAAAATAATGGAAAGTTTTAAAACACCCCCTACAGTGGTAAAGGAGATTAAGGTGAGATCTGTGGGTCGTGATTTAGACACAATTTCTGGAAAAATAATTGGCCCAGTATCAATGAAAATTGGAAAATTCAATTACATTAGAACACTTTATGTGGCCCCTATTAATACTCCCATGATTCTTGGATTAGATTTTTTACGGGAGTATAATGCCCGTTTAGATCTGAAAAATGGCATTATGTATTTGGACAATGAAAAAATATTACTGGATTTGTTAACTTCCAGTGTTCCTAAAGCTAACAGAGTAACAGTTGCCAAGAAAATTTTGATTCCTCCAAATTCAGTTAAACAAATTAAATGTAAATTACAAGGGCCTTTACCTGAATTACCTGAATATGTAATCGAACCTAACCCAAATAGAAATCTGCTGATCCCTCGTACATTTCATACAGATGGAGCTGACCCTGTAGTCACTTTAATTAATGTACAAGATCATGAAATAATTTTGAAAGAAGGCTACAAAATAGGGGAAGCAATCGAGGGATCTCCAATTGCAATTATATCAGAAAAAGTTGAAATTGAAGTAGTAAATGACATGGTGGCAGAAATTGTAGAACAAAATTCTGAATTAGAATTACCTGAACATTTGGAAGACTTATTTGGAAGATCAAAGTCTATATTAAATGGGGAAGAAAAACAACAGTTAAAACAACTTTTGGTTAAATAACAAAGTGTATTTGCCAAACATGACTATGATTTAGGTAATTTTACTGCCTTGGAACACCATATTAAAACCGGAGATTCCAATCCTGTAAAATGTCGAATGAGACGTACCCCTGCTTGTTTTGTCGAAGAGGAGCATAAACTTTTACAAGACATGTTAAAATCAGGAGTTATACAGCCATCTATTTCGGAGTGGGCTTCGGCCCCTGTGTTAATCAGAAAGAGATGTGGATCGGTGAGGTGGTGGCCTTAATGCCATAACGGAAAAGGACACCTTTCCGTTACCTCTTATTGAAGATTGTTTAGATACATTAGCTGGAAATAAGTTTTTTAGCCGTTTCGACGGGACTCAAGCTTATTTCCAGATACCAATAGCAAAGGAGGATAGGCATAAGACAGCTTTCATAACAAAATATGGACAATATGAATTTTTAAAGATGAGTTTTGGTTTGTGTAGAGCTCCAAGTTGTTTTTCGAGGGTAATGAATTGCGTTTTAAGGGGACTGAACTGGGAGATTGCTCTAGCTTTCCTAGATGATATTTGTGCGCTAGGCATGGATGTCCAAAACCATATTGAAAACTTTGAAAACGTGCTAAAACGACTTCAACAAGACCAATTAAAATTGAAGCCCAAAAAGTGTGTTCTTTTCCAAGAAAAAATGGAATTTTTGGGTAGAATTGTTACATCAGAAGGTATGGAAATAGGTAACTCTGCTTCACAAGTAATTGCTGATTGGCCAACACCACAAAATACTAAAGAAATAGAAAGATTTTTAGGCTTGGCAAACTATCATCGAGCCTTTATAAAATCGTTTGCAAAGATGGCAGCCCCTTTGTATGCCAGAACAGAAAAAAATAAATTTGGATGGGGAAAAGAGGAGCAAGAAGCATTCGATCAAATCAAAATTGCCCTCCGGTCCCCACCGGTTCTCACATTTGCCAACAAAAAAGACCCCTTTATATTGGACACGGACGGGTCTAATTTAGCCATTGGGGCCGAATTAATCCAAATACAGAATAATCAGGAAAAGGTGATAGCTTATGGGAGCCTAGGGCTTAGCCCTGAACAGCGGAAGTATTGTGCAACCCGTAAGGAACGTTTGGCAGTAGTAAGATTTACTAGACAGTTCAGGCATTGGTTACTTGGCAGACATTTCACAATTCGAACTGATCACAGTAGCCTGACTTGGCTTCTCAATTTCAAAAAGCCCGAGGGCCAAATTGCCCGTTGGATTGAGGAGTTGAGTCAGTTTGATTTTAAAATAGAACATAGACGAGGGGTATTGCATACAAATGCAGATGCCCTTTCACGAATACCAGTGGAAGATAATTGTGGTCAATTTAAGGCCCAAGTGCCCCTTGACAAACTTCCTTGCAGGGGGTGCAAATACTGCACTAGAATACATCACAATTGGAGTGAATTCTTTGAAGAGGTCGATGATGCTGTTCCTTTACCTCATAAGACCGAATTGAATAATCCAAAAGTAGTTGCTTCTTTTCCATTCACTGAGATCAACCCTGAAGTTGGCCCAGAATGTGAAGCCATGGGTGAGGCCTTAGATAGATCACTTGCCTCTCTTTTTGCCCAAGCCCATTTTGGGTTATCGGACTGGGACGGGGAAACAGAAATTGAAATTAACTGGGATGTTACTGATGAAGAAAAGGAGGGAAATTTTTTTCCTACCTCAGTTGATATACCTGCTACAGATTCTTGTCCACCTGTCTCTGATAAAACCAGTCCCTTAACCCATGGAAAGCAATATGAAAAAGTGTTAGAAGAACAGCAAAAATTCACTACAATTCTTATTTAAGTGGCTTAAAAAGGGGGAATCCCCTTCACCAGATGAACTCTTTCTGGCGAGTCCAGATGCAAAATTATTTTGGAACAATAAAGACAAATTTTTCTTACAAGGTGAACTCTTGTATAAGAAAAGAAAAAACAATGAAAATGTATTAGTGGTGCCCTTTGCCCTCAGAAAGGAGGTCATGACAGTTAATCATGATGTGCCAACTGCGGGACATCAGGGTATCAACCGAACTATAGAACGAATTAAATCACGTTATTACTGGCCGAGATTGACAGTGGATGTTGAAACATTTGTTAAATCTTGTCCAAAATGTAATAGACAGAAAAAGCCTACACGTCATGCTAAACATCAGATGGTGTGTTACCAAGCAGGTGGCCCAATGGAAAGAGTACATTTAGATTTTTTGGGCCCCTTAGCAAAAACTCCAAGGGGGAATGAGTATATTTTGGTAATGGTCGACCAATTTACCAAATGGACTGAATGCATTCCCCTTGCCTCACAAGTCACAATCAGCGGAAGAAACAGCTACCGCTGTTATTAATGAATTATTTTCAAGGTTCGGATGTCCGCTTGAAATTTATACGGACAGAGGATCCAACTTTGAAAGTCAACTTTTTCAGTCAGTGTGTGAATTATTACAAATTCATAAGGCCCGCACAACGGCTTATCGCCCTTCTTCCAATGGACAAGTGGAACGGGTGAATCGAACCCTGATGGATGCCCTCCGATGTTTTGTGGGGAAAAAAACAATCCTCTTGCGACCTATATATACCCCAACTAGCGGGAGCTTTGCGGTCTGCCGTCAATCGTCAGACAGGCTTCACCCCAAACAAACTAATGTTGGGGAAGGAAGTGATACAGCCAACTGATTTATTGTATGGGCCTCCACCAAAAGAACCATGTCAGTCAGAATCAGAATATATCACAAAATTAGAAGATTCAATGAGGACAGCTCATGAGCTGGCTCGAAATAAATTAAAATATCAGCAAAAAGTAATGAAGAAACAATATGATTCTAAAATGAAAGTTCACAAATACAAGGAAGGGGATATTGTTTATATCCTTGATTCCAGTAGTAAAGTGGGTCAAACTAAAAAATTGAATCCCATTCGGAAAGGACCAGGTATTGTCAGTCAATGAATTTCCTCTTATTTGTTTCGAGTCCAACTGCTTAACAAAACGGTCACGGTGAATCATGATAGAATTAAATTATGCCGAGATAGAGTTCTCCCCCCTTGGATTGAACGTCATAAAACTCTTTCGCAAAGTAGGGGTTCTCCAGTTCCCTTATATTGTTTGTGCAGAAAACCAAATGACGATTCTTTCATGATTCAGTGTGACTATTGTTTGGACTGGTTTCATGGAAAATGTGTAAAAATTGACAGTACAGAAGCACAATCCATAGACAAATTTGCTTGCCCGTATTGTAAAATTGCTCAGCCTGAATAAAAAAAAAAAAAAATTAAAAAAAACAGAAAGGAAAATAAAAATTATAGTTCGTGATTGTAAAAAATATGTATAATTGTAGATATAATAGTACCAGGTTTTCCGCCGTCTAGCCCAATTGGCTTGCAGTCAGAAGCCCATGGTCCTACATTTGAGAGGGTCTTCCAAGGACTCAGTGGGCAGTGATGTCCACTGTAAGGCCCTCTCTATACTTCAAGAGACTGTAAGCCGGGACCAGTGCATACATGTGCACTGCTTTACAGGTGACGGGGAAACTGTTAGGCGTTGGCTGGCGCAATTCCCCAACACCTATTTTAGCATAGGCCCCTTGTGCCATACCTTCTCCGAGCAGCAGTGGGGAGGCGTCCAGCAAAGATCTATATGTATATATATATATCCATATATAACTGGATTGGGTGTATTTCTGCTATATAGAATGGTCCATAGGGAAATTCCTTTCCCTTAAAACCATTCTTATACATGTATTTCATACTGATGAAATTGTGGAGGAGTTACCTCACTGCTCATAACTCAAAAGGAAATACCTCATCTATAGTTTGCTGAGAAAGGTGAAGAGAACCCCTTCCTTCTAGATGATTGATTTAATCATTTTATCATGCATACGGTCTCCAACCCTTCCCTCTGATTTATAAATTGAAATCAAGGAAAGTTTAAAAGTCAACCTTGCCCCGGTATAACCGTGGGATGTATTTTGGGTTTCCACCCCAACCCATGTAGAAAATTAGGGTTGCATATTAAATTTGGTTTGGGTTGGGGTAAATTAATTTTAACTTCTTTCCCTTTTGCTACAACAGTTCCTAGAAGTGTGGGAATCTCCTTCCCAATGACAGCCCCCCCCCCCCCCCTCCCAACACTTTTTGGGAAATATTTATAGGGCCATTTGAGAAAACTGGGGGGGGGGGGGGGGGGGAGATATAGTGTAGTTCGCCCTTAATATTATGACATGCCCTTAATTACCCTGTTCTGTTCGGGTAATCGAGTGCATCCCTCCTGCCCTATAAGAACTGGAAGAAGAAAGAAGAATTTGATCTGTGAAGAAGAGTCCTGCTTGAGTGAACATTAATCTGAGACAGAGAGAAATCAGCCGCGGCTGATTTGGTGTCGGGAATCTTCACAGGTACTATTGTATTGGGTGATTGATACATTGTAGGAAAATATACTACACACCTGCAAGTTAGCTATCTTGCACATGCAGGCTAGCTATCTTGCACCTGCAAGTTACTATCTTGCACGTGCAGGTTTGCTATCTTGCACGTGCAGGATAGCTATCTTACATTTACAAGATATCTTGCACGTGCAGGTTACCTATCTTGCACTTGCAAGTTACTATCCTATACGTGCAGGTTAGCTATCTTGCACTTGCAAGTTGGTTATATTGAGGAACATCATTATAGTCATATTTGAAGTCGAGTTCATCAAAAGTAGCATATAAGAGCCCAACCTAACCCCGATTTACCGGACCTAGGTACGGATTTGCCGGACCCTCTCCCAGACTACGGAAATTCCCATCGCCGAGACAACCTCTATAAGCTCATTGGCCTTGTCTAGCCGCCTGGCTATGTACGTTTCGCATAGCTTGGACCGCAAGTTGCAATGACGCGCGGTGACGTCATGGTGAGCTCGCGACGTCATGACGATGTTGACCGCTGTCGATGTCCACAGAGATGAGTGACTGAACGTCCTTAGGGTCGTTGAATAGCCGATGTCTCCCTATAGGTGGCAGTGCCGTTGAGTAGCCCCTGCTGGGTCGGGTCTCAATGGCCCTTAACAGGAACAGGGATAGCCCTTTTTAGGCTTTCGACACTTCTTCTCCCTGATCGACTCTGTCCTACTCTGTCGGCTCGAAGGGCTTGAGCCAAGAAGCAAGTAGAGCAGCCCTTCGCGAAGGGATTCCTTGAACGACTCATACAGATGAGTAACTGGGGAGCTGCTCCAGAAGCAGCTTTTCGAACGACTCCCTGGAATGAGCCTTCGAGGAGCAAATTAGTGATCAAAGAGTTACTCCCAGCGACTCTTCGAATGACTCTTCTATATCTGGATTATAGTGATCACCGGCAAAGACTGACTGACTGACCTGTCAGGCGTCTGTTCGAGCTTGTTGAGGTAGGGGAACTGGAAAAAGGGGAAGAGTGATTGTGCCGCTCTTATTTAGAACGTTCGGTGTAGGGTCCCTGGCTCAATGACGCAGGTCGTGAAGGCTTGGGCTCGTGGAATAAGGTCGACGGGTCTCTTATGTGATGTGAGTATTTGATCGAGAAGGCAGGGTGAGGGAATCGTGGCATGGAGGGCTTCTGGAAGAAGAGGAAGGGCGACTGTGTCGCTCTTGATCAAGCGGAAGAGGTACGGTCACCGTGTCAAATATGGGAATGTGAACCACAGGGGCACGTATGGGGAGCCGGGTCTTCTGAGATAGGGTGGTTGTCAAATACGGGAATGTAAGCCACTGGAGCAAGTATGGCGAGCCGGGGATTCTGGGCAAGTATGGCGAGCTGGGACTTCTGAGACAGGGTGACTGTCGCAAGATAACTAACCTGCACGTGCAAGATAGTAACTTCCAGGTGAAAGATAGTAACTCGCACGTGCAAGATAGCTAACTTGCACGTGCAAGATAGCAACTTGCACTTGCAGGATAGCAACTTGCAGGTGCAAGATAGCTTACCTGCACATTGAAGATAGCTAACTTTGCACGTGCAAGATAGCTAACATGTACAAGATAGCAACTTGCAGATGCGGAATAGCTAACTTGCACGGGCGAGATAACTAACTTGCAGGTGCAAGATGGTAACTTGCTTGTGCAAGATAGCTAACTTGCATGTAAGACAGTAACTTGCATGTGCAAGATAGTAACTTGCACGTGCAAGATAGTACCTTGCACGTGCAAGATAGCTAACCTGCACGTGCAAGATAACTAACCTGCAAGATCGTAACTTGCAGGTGCAAGACAGCTAATCTGCACGTGCAAGATAGTAACCTGCAGGTGAAAGATAGCTAACATGCACGTACCAGACAGTAACTTGCAGGTGCAAGATAGCTAACTTGCACGTGCAAGATAGAAATAATACTCAACTGGCGCCTTTTCGGTCTTTCGACCCTTCTTCTCCCTGTTCGACTCTGTCCTACTCTGTCGGCTCGAACCAAGGAGCCACTAGAGCAGCCCCTCTTGAAGGGACGCCTCGAATGACTCATACAGATGAGGAACTGGGGAGCTGTTCCAGAAGCAGCTTTTCGAACGACTCCCTGAAATGAGCCTTCGAGGAGGAAATTAGTCATCAAAGTCGGAGTTAGTCCCAGCTTCTCTACAATACTGACGAAAGAGTAAAATAATAATAATAATAATAATAATAATAATAATAATAATAATAATGCAATGTTAACGTCTGGAAGCCACCGCAGTGCTCCGTGACTTACATTTTGAATACGTATTGAATACCACGCAGTCAACATTATTTTTATTAGGCAGTTCGATGACGTGACGTCATCTGTGAATTTCCAACAGGACCAATCAGGTTCCAGCTATGAACTGATGCAGGATATGTCTTCTACGGAAGATGAACTTTAAAATGGCGAGTGCAACCTTTTGAGTTTTTGGCTTTTTACCATTTTATTTTTTGATTAAAGTTTTTGAATGAATTTTTTACCCCAAAAATCGACCTAACTAAAAAGGTTGCACTCGATTTTTATAAAATTGGGAATGTAATCTACACCGTAACATGTGTTTTTTGTTCGAATATTTGGGCTTGACCTGTTGGGTTTTTGAATGAAAAAAGGTGTCACACGCCAGTTTTGCAAAAAACGCGTCGGGAAATTCCCAGAGTTTGAATAACGTCGTCATTGACAAGTCATTTACTTAGTGTTTCTCTTATTTCATTTCCCGTTCTTTCTTATCGATGTTATATCAACAAATCACGTAAAATATTGAACAAATAATGCTTTTTATTCAATAAAAGGTTCAAGTTACTATATATTATTGAGAGTCGGCGACGGTGGTCAGTCTGAGTCAGTGTTATTTTTAAAAAAAATTATGCACTTTCAGAGATGATTGGCCTAAATTTTCACCTGGATATTCGACCCAAAGTTAGCCAAACCGTCTTTTGGTGAATGACGCTGAGTTTACCCAAGTGGAACTCCCCTCAATCTTGTTTATTTAATTTATTTATTTATTTATTTATTTATTTATTTATTTATTGGAGTTAAACATTTTTGACAGCCTGGTTCACCTCGTGTCAGTTTTATGAGTGGAGTTAGCTGGAGGATCACCGAGCAACGACAAGGAACTGTCAACATACTAACTGCACACAAACTGGGTTAGCATTAGTTGAAGACAGATGCACCATCGACGTGCAGTATGCCTTAGTACACAGTGCTCTCACTTGAGCAAATGGCTCTAAGTGCCTTGCCCATGGACACAACGCATAAACCCCTGGTGACCGGGATCGAACTGTGGGAACTGTGAACCTCTGAAGTTCAATGCTGTAATTTTTCTGACATTTATATTCATCATTTCCTGTTGTTCCTATATGAATATTTAATCTTAAAAAGTTAACAGAAAAAACTTACCTTGCCATCTGAATCCAAGAACATGTGTGAAATTAAATCCAATTAAGTCCAGTTTTTTTAGAATAAATTAATGAACACACCACACTCTATGAATCATAAGTCTGGGGAACAGGACAGTCAGTTAAGGTGTATTTGTGAACCTCCATGTCTCTAGCAGGGTCGGTTTATGTCAAACACAATATTACATATGTTCAACTTCAAGAGCAATGAGATACCCCCACCCCACCCCCCCACCCCCTTCCCAGAATTTTTTTTCTTGCAAGCCAACTGTTTTTCTTTCAATGCAAGTTTGTTTGGAGATGAGATGGAGGCAGGGAGATGTAGCTAGAAGTTTGTCAATCTTCCATATTCTTTCCGATAGACCTATGAAATGTTTCCACCATTGCCCCACCTCCATCAACACAAGTCCTCAGCAGTTCTTATAACCCCCACTGTTTTTGCATTTAAATTCATGATGGGATCTCATTTTGGGTCAAAGTGTGTTGTTATTCAAAACGAATATAGATAAAAAAAAACCCCAAATGTATCACAATCTTGCTTTCAAATGTTTTCCAACAAGCTGCAATTTTTTTAACGACATTTGCTGCTATTTAGGATGAAGGACGATAAAAGGTTATAAATAGGTTGGTCAGAAATAAAAAAAAATAAATTTGTGACATTTCCGAGGAACCAATGGAAGTTTGATCAATTATCCCTCCCCACCACAAGAATTTCACTCACACTTTTGTATGTTTGTGTGGGTTTAAGGGGGGGGGGGGGGGGGGGTGTTTGAGGTGAATATGACCTGTGGGCACATATACACCCAGACACCCATACCCAGTCATATGCATGTGACAAAAAATTAATTTGTAATTTCAGTGGACTTATGATGATCCCCTCACCCCCACCCCCACACACGCAAAATGACATATCCATTCAGGTTTCACTATGAATCCTGATCAGATCTTATTTTTGAACAAAAGGGAAATTTATTTGTTGAAGTTAATTGAATGAGAAGAAAAGTATTGTACAAATTTTCAAACGAGAACAGAGAACAGTTGAAGTGGGTTTTTTTGCCACCCAACTTTAAATGAGATGCTGTATCGGATGATACAAAATAGCAAGAGCTAAACCTGCATTTCAGAGCTCATCTCTAGACTGTATTGTTGATTCCTCATATTTGACTTACCATTGTCCAGGCTGTCCAACTGAAAAAAATGTGCACCCTCTTTGTGGGTTGCTGTCAGTCTGTCACTTCCAGTAATTGTTAGACTCCCTGTTTCCGTGAATTTCTTTGTCATGTCATAATATTCACTGCTATGGTTAGAGTATATTCACTGCTGTGGTTAGGGTATGAAAGGTTTAATTAATGAAAAACATTGTGCAGCCATATCTCAAAATCTCTCTTAATCTCTGTCAATAGTACCAACAATACTCACTCATATTAACCTCTCAATTGATTGCTTTTCTCACACTGTGGGGGTAACTCCAACAGAGAAAATAACATTTTTAGAACATTTTCAATGGCATTTTTATTCAATATATGCAAATTAAAGGAAAATTCTGCCTCACATATCCTTTAATATTAAACAACATGAACAAAATCAATGACTTACAAAATATATAAAATTCAAATGAAATTTTCTAATTTTTTCAGTTACGTTTATGTGATAATATCCACAAATGAAAAACCCTCAAAAATGGGTGTGGTCTATTTTTCCACTGAAATTCAAAAGGAATAACTAATTACCTAACATGTATTTCATCCATGGCTGTTTAGGGATATGGAAGGTGTTCGAAGATGAACAATTGTCACACTTTAGAAAAAACATTTTTTGGGGTCTTACAGCTGTTTAATATTTTATAACAAGACAGTAAGATAATTCCGAAAACTTTCATAAAAATTATGCTAAATTATGCTAATTATATGCAAATTACTTTGAGGTCACTTGACCTTCAATCTCAAATTGTATATCCATTTGAAGAGAATTGTCACCCAAAGAGTGTTGTAAAATATCTGGTGAATTAGTAGAGTGCATGTATTTTGTACTAAATTATTTTTGTGAAAGTCTTCGCTTTAAAGACCGTCGAAAAGGGGCGTGGTCAGTTTTTCTTAAATATGAATAATTAATGACCCCACAATTACATCCTTTTCATTTTGTGGGTGACTGACAATGTAAACCTGTGCTACACATTCAGAAACATCTTTCTTAATGCATCAAAACAGTTTATATTCAAGAAATGGCACTTTGGGGCTCAATTTTATGGCAAATTAAGTTAAATTAGGCAAAGTATATGCAAATTACCCTGTGGTCACTTGACCTCCAACCTCTAATTGTATGTTCATTTGAACAAAATTGTCACCCAAATAGAGTTGCAAAATTTCTGACCAATTTGTCAAGTATTGTTTGTGCTAAATTGTTTTTTGTGAGTGTCTTTACTCGAAAAGCCTTCAAAAAGGGGCGTGGCCTATTTTTTCTAAAAAATGAATAATTATGGTCCTTAAAATTACATCCTTTGCATTTTGTGGGTGATGAACAATGTAAACCAACATCACACATTCAGAAACATCTTTTTAAGGCATCAAAACAGTTTATATTGAAGAAATGGCATTTTTGAGCTCATTTTTGTGACAAATTAAGTTAATTTATGCAAAATATATGCAAATTATTTTGTGGTCATGTGACCTGCGGTCATAACAGTATGTCCTGTCAAAGGACATTGGCAGACAAAAACATGTGTCAAATTTCGAGTGAATTAGTAAAGTACTTTTCCTGATATGGTATTTTTTCTGACATACTCTTAGTCTATTGAAAAATACCTTCACATTATGGGGTTTTGGGGCCGTTTTAGACTTGACAGTTTAGTGATAAAGCACTGGAAGGCTGTTTACAAACAAATGCCACTTTTCGGAACACAAAAAATGCCATAACTTCTGAACCGTAATGAATTTTTCAATTCTGTAAAAAGATATAAGTTTTGTTTTATCTCCTCCTTCACTATTTCTAATACACAGGCAATCATTTGCAATTTTCACCAAAATTGCCTATTTTTATTATTATCCGTTATCTATTACTGAACACAGCATTTGTAGACACCTCAAATATTCCCCTGATATACTATTCAGCAAAGGTAGGGGGTATTTGATAAAAGTGAGATATATGAAGAAATGTATTTAGATTTTCATCAAAAAGACAGTTGAGGCATTGCACTGGGACATCTGGTGAATGATTTCAGCGATATTTGGGTGTCTGACACGCACACATTCCACACAATGAGATGTGGAAGACATGGGTGGTCAGTCAGAGAATTTTCCACATTCAGTCCAAGACTTCAATACCTTGTAAATCGTCCTCTGTTCCCGAGACAAGCGCGGATCCGACGTTGCATTTTCGTCATCAAACGTCCAACATCAGCTTTACTGATGTTATTACATTCTTCCTACAGTGCAGCGGCGAGAGTAGTATGTCGCGTACGTTCGAGGGAAAGTTTCGATGACCCCGGTGGATGACTTCGCAAGTGACGTCATGTCACGTGACCCAGTGGCGCCATGTTGTGTTGTCATGGTAACCCGCGTGAGCGGTCATGTTGTGCTGTCATCTCCACAGTGGTACGTGATGTGCGTGAGCATGCGCAGCGCGTGTTGTTAGGGTGATACGTGTTTCCATCCTCCATTTTGTATACTGGAGGCCGCCAACTGGTTTCTATGGTAGCACGTTGTTGCTATGTTACCCAAAGGCTTACAATAGGACAGGGGTATGTTCGGAGGTTGTGTTCGATTGAATCGGAGTAAATCTAATTACCACAAACAACCCGACAATCCCTCCAAATCACCAAAATCCAACCCAAATCACCGAAATTGACTTTATTTGATACGGATTTCCCATTTTATCGGCTTAGCACGTATATTACCGAGAGAGTACCGGGGTGTGTTCGATTGAATCGGAGTATCACGAATTACAACACACAACCCGACAAGTTGTACTATTTCAAATTCTTTCAGAATCCTATTTAGGATCGCGAAACTTTTGGCTTATAATGGTAGCACGTAGTGGTATAGTACCGAAGGGTGCCTGGGAGTGTGTTCGATTGATGTGGAGTAATGTTCTATTTCGGATTTTCCCATAATCCCTTTTTTGGATTCCATGACATTGTTTTCCCCCAATAAGAATAGCACGTAGTGCTATAAGACAAATTTACCCAGAATCCTCTGCTTCTAGTTGGAACGATATTTTTATAAATTCCTACGCTCTATTTTTAGTAACATCTTTAACTGACCCCCTAACTAATTGTTAGGGTCTATATTTAGCAATTTCTTTGAATGACTCCCCTAATTACATGATTTTAAATAAAAAAAATTAATGAGGATCAAGATGTTTCTACACTAACCAATCAGAGCGAAGGTAATCCACCAATCAGATTAGTATATTCCAATTGTGTTTCTTTTCCATTGACTTCTATACTAATTTTCTAAATTTTCCAACTTTAACCTATAATCCTAGAGGAAACCAACACAAACGCCCGCAGAGAATGAAAATATCGATGAAAAAACGCTGTGACGTCGTGACGTTTTCAAGAACGTCCGTCACGTAGATATAAATTTCGGAGAAGAGTCACGTCGCATCATTCTGTTTCGATTCTTCGAACTGAACACATCGCTAGAGAGTTTTCTATAGCAATTATGCCTTCGCAAAAAATTATGAAGATGGAGTCTGATGATGCTACTGCCGTTACCAGGACTGATGTTTATGCCTGTGAAGAGTGTGGGAAGACCTTTACTGACCGTCGGGACCGGAATCGCCATGTGCGCACCCTACACGCCGAACAGAAGAAGAAGATACACGACTGCACCAACTGTAACAAGAGTTATGCTTCCAAGCAAAAGCTGGATCAACACCTGAAGAAATGTTTGGAGACCTATACATGTATGGAATGCGGCCAGGTATTTAACCAACTACTCCATTTTAACCGCCACCAGAGCGTCGCCCACCGACCAATTCCTGTACCAGCTAAAGAGAAGACCGATGAACCGAAGAGAGGACCAACCAAACAACCACGGACCACGACGACCACCCGTTATGATGTTGTCCCTACTGATTTCGACAAGAATATGATGTCTGAAGAAGAGACCGATGCAATTTTGAATGTGTACGAAGATTACTGGAGTTCTATTAGAACTCGTCATATAAGGAACAGAGGAGTCCAGGACCAGTATAACTACCGGATCAACGATGTGAAACTGAAAATGATGAATGATGACTTGATGACTACCATATGATATACTTAAGATTTAAAATTAATCTTAGTTTTGGTTTTATCCTGCGACACAATGAAATGAATGAACTGAAGTATTACCATCCACTCACAAAACAACTCCCGGTTACTTGATGTTCCACAACTAGTATGCTGCCAAGAAGACTTTGAAGAGTTCCTAGATGATGTCATGGAAGAAGATATCCTGGAATGGGCCAAGTTAAAACGACCCAACACCAAATGGCTTGTGGAGAGAGTTACCAACGTCACATTTTATGTGAATAAGCTGAAAGACTACCCAATTAGATCTTCCCGATTATATTCTCCAGAACAAAGCAGTAAATGCTTTGGTGAAAGATAGAGCTCGCCATTTTACTACGATGACAACCTGTGTATCTTCCGATGTTTAGTTTTATGGATTGGTTCCACAGCAGACAATTTGAATAATACAATAGATGCCATGTACAGCAAATATACAAAGAAGCCAAAGAATGAATTCGGTGGAGTAACTTTAGCCGAATTACCCGACTAGGAGAAATGTTTTGAAGTGAATATACAAGTATATGAACTTGTCAAGAATGACGATGGCCAAACTGTTGCCAAATTAGTACAGAGATCTCATAGAAAGTTTGAGAATACCATGTGTGTGATCGTCTACAAGAACCATTTTAGCTACATCATCGATTTAGACCAATACTGTAAATCCTTTGAATTCCGCAAATTATGGAAAACCTCCCGGGCAATAAACCGTCATGAGAAAACATGCACAGATGAAGTGAAGTACCAGTATGTTGGCGGTGTATACCATCCATCCCAGTCCGTATTTGATCTGTTAGAAGATAAAGGTATAGAAGTGCCTGAAGAGAAGAAGTTTTATCCATACCGTGCAACGTTTGATTTTGAAAGTAACTTTGTCAAGTCTACCTGCCGACAGTGATAAACTGATATGGGAAGCAGAACACCGATCATTGAGTGTGAGCATATGTAGTAATGTTCCAGAATACCAAGAACCGAAGTGTTTTATTACAAATGGAAATTCTCAAGAACTTGTTGAAGAAATGATGACATACCTCACAGATATTTCATCTCATTGCCACCAACCTATGCAGACCTATCATGCTTAGACCTTATTTAAACTCAGACAGAAAATTGATGAAACGCTGGAAGCAGAAACCAGAGCTACTGGAGAAGATACATCCAAGATGCACCCTTTACAAAAATTGGAGAAGAAATTTCAAGACTACCTGCAAGAGATGCCCGTCATCGGATTCAACTCTGGAAAATATGATATGAATGTAGTCAAGCGTGAACTGATGACATACCTGAAGAGACAGAATCCACTCAAGTTTGCAGTGAAGAAATCAACTAACTACATGTGCGTTTCGACAGAATCTTTCAAGTTTGTTGATATTTGCAACTACCTCACTCCAGGATTCAACTATGACAAGTTTTTGAAAGCATTTGGCTGTTCCGTGACGAAGGGATTTTTACCATATGAATGGATCGACAACTTGGACAAATTGGATCAAGACCACCTACCAGACCATGAAGCCTTCTACAGTTCTCTGAAGAATGAAAACATATCCAATGAAGAATACCAGTACTTCCAGCATGTATGGAACGACCTGGAGATGACAACTTTCCGTGATTTTCTGATCTGGTATAATAACCGAGATGCGAAACCATTCCTTAAAGCAGTTGACAAGCAGTTTGCTTTCTACCATGAACGTCACATCGACATGTTTAAAGATGGTATCAGTGTTCCAGTTCTTACGTTGAAATACCTGTTCCAGACCACGAATAATGACACTTACTTCACATTATTTAACCAGAAAAACAAAGACTTGCATCACTTACTGAAAGATAATATCGTTGGTGGACCTTCAATTATCTTCAACCGGTACCACGAGAAAGATGTTACCCGAATCAGAGAAACAAAATATGGCAAAGAGGCAAAACCATGTGGAAGTATTATAAGCTTTGGTGCGAATGCATTATATCTTTGGTGCCTAATGCAAAGAGATGCCAACGGGTTGGAATATTAGACGCCGTGAAGAAAACCAGTTTAAACCAGAACATCCAATGAAGTATGGTAAAATGGCTGAACAATGGTTAGAGTTTTTATCGATGAGAGATGACATCCACATCAGACATCAGTTTAACGGAGCCGAAAAAATGATTGGTCGAAGACAGTTGCCTGTTGATGGTTGGTGCAAAGAGACACAGACTGTATACCAATTCCACGGCTGCTTCTGACATGGACATACCTGCATGAAAGATAAGAACGGCCTTCCTATCATCCATAATGAAGTCAGAGATAAACCCATGAAAGAACTAATACAAGCTACCCGTACCAATGCAAAGTACATCACCGATTTGGGCTATAAACTTGTTGAAATCTGGGAGTGTGAGTGGAGAGAGATGAAGAAGACCGATGCCACACTCAAAGCCTTCCTGAAAGAGAACTTTTCAGACAAAATAGATGGTGCATTGACAGATGAAGAAGTACTGAAGAAAGTGAAATTCGGTGAACTGTTTGGTTTGGGCGAATGTGATATACATGTACCAGATCACCTGAAAGATTACTTTGAAGAGATGACACCTATCTCCAAGAATACAGATAGTTCCATAGATGATATTGGTGAACACATTAAGACCTTTGCTGAGAAGAATGGAATGATGGAGAAACCCCGTATAAGTTTGATCGGAAACTATGTAGCAGAAAAACTGTTGTTTGCACCCCCTTTGCAGCAGTGGTACCTCCAGCATGGTATTGAAGTTGACCACGTCTAAGAAGTTATCAAATATAAACCAAGAAAATGTTTTGAAAAATTTGGAGATGAAGTATCTGAAGCAAGAAGACAAGGAGATGTTGACCCTGACAAGTCGATCGTTGCCGACACCATGAAGCTGTTGGGAGATGTTGACCCTGACAAGTCGATCGTTGCCGACACCATGAAGCTGTTGGGAAATTCTGGATATGGCAAAACCGTTACCAACAAAGAGAAGCATCGACGGGTGTGCTATTGCGACGATGAAGAAGTCACCAAAGCTGTAAATGACATGTCCTTGAGAGCCTTGAATCCATTATAGTCCAGGCGACGGGTACAACATTTTTGTCAAATTGTTCAGTTGGTGATAAAAGCACGAAACTTCACAGAATGATGCACTATGGCACTGTGAACAATTTTGGATATGGAGCCAGCAGAAAAAAAATCTTTCATAGCAACGGTTTCATAGCAACGGTTTTTGGGTAACTGTTTGACCCTAGCAACGGATTGCTTTATGCTAATATAACCCATTTAAACTTCTCAGAGAGGCAAAATATGGCATACATCTTTCTGAATTAAAGTTGAAAAAGACATTGTGTCATTCAAGATTCCACCTTCTATAGTTACAGTTGCCTATTAACCATTTAACCCTAGCAACCATGGGACTTACGTCAATAAAATGAAATATAAATCTGTGTAGGTAGGCTGCCTTTGATAAAAAGTATTTTTTACATTTAGATCGTGATGCTGTACCTTCGAGGAGACTACTGACAACTGCATTGCATTGCTGTTAACACCTTTTTATCAAAGGTGATGAATTATTACACGCACATGATGTGAGTGTAACAATTCATCACACTGGATGAAAAGGTGCCAACAGCAATGCTAAAATAGTGCAGTTAACGTTATTGTGTGGGTCACATTTGGCCTGTTATTTCTACATGATGTTTTCACAATCACATTTGGCTGTTATTTCTACATGTTTTTTTCATAAAATTACTACTTTAGCATTGTAGTTCGCACCGTTTTCATCCAAGGTTATGAATCATTACATCCACATGGTGTGAGTGTAACAATTCTCAATCTTGGATGCAAAATGTGCCAATTGAAATGCTCAAGTAGTGCAGTTGGCATTATTGTGTGGGTCACATTTGGCCTGTTATTTCTATACACTGTTTTCACAATCACCCCTGCATGAACAAAACTCGGTGCATTGCAAGTGAGCCCTACTGCATGTACAGTCATTGTATCTTTTTCGCATGAATCGCTTGCTTGGGGTAGTTTTGTCCACAGAGGTTACCACTTGTCTGCACAGGTCCACTCCCAATCACCGGGGGATGGTAACTGACTTTCTCGATCTGTATTGGAACCCCAATAGTGTCCTGCTTGTAAAGCTGTTCTTAATACATGTTGTTCAAGCGCAGCTCTGGTTGGGGGTAATGAATTCATTTGGCGTCCGTTACGAGTGAAGAGTAGTTTTCGAGTTTCACTGATTGATAAAGATGTTCTGGTTTTGTCATATAGAAGTATTGTGAAATGTTCGAATTCATCAAATACATCTTCAGGGATGCCATCAGGAGCATTACAAAGTTAAAGGAATGTTGATGTGAACTCTTCATGTGACTCCCACAATTTCCAAGCAGACTTTTTTCCTACATGTGCTAAATGTGAAACTGTGTCACAGCCCGTGAATGCATGGAAAACTGGACGAGCCAAAGACTTCCTAGGGCCAGGAGAGGCAGCTATCTCGTGTGCTGGAAAATAACGAAAATCTTTTCCTGTGCCAAATGCAATCCACACCTCGTCAATTTCTACTTTCTGTATAACAGCTATTGCCAACACAACAACATCAGTATCCATAGTCTTGATTAGAACAGTTCTATAACCTCTGATCACAGCATCAGATATGTGTACCATTATCCTGGAATCAGCCTCTTGATTAGAACAGTTCTATAACCTCTGCCCACAGCATCAGATATGTGTACCATTATCCTGGCACCAGACTCTTCGTGATTACATGGGGCTAGATTGACAGTGTCCCTGGTATAACCTCTGCTCATAGCATCAGATGTGTGTACCATTGTCCTGGAATCAGCCTCTTGATTAGAACAGTTCTATAACCTCTGCTCACAGCATCAGATATGTGTACCATTATCCTGGAATCAGCCTCTTCGTGATTACATGGAGCAGATTGACACGAGAACCTTCTGTCAGAATCAGTTCTTTATCCGAAATAAGATTTGTCATTAGCCGATTGTTGAGATACTGAAAAAGCTCAACCTTGTTGCTACTGCTGCCAGTTTTTGGGTATTGGACTTAATCTTTCAAATCTTCTTCTCTGACTCAATCCAATGACACGCTTATCTCTTGTTTGTGCTTTGAGACTGTTTTCAAAGTACTGGTCCCAGACAAAATCTATGCGGCAAACTTGATTTTGTTCTTTGTTTATATACATCAGTGAACTAGCTTGCAAAGTTTGTTGTAAATTTTCATTTTTACATTTTGCAATACAAGATATTCAACTGCAGCCTTTTTGGCTGCAGTTGAATATATTGTATCGCAAGATACTGTACATAACTGAAAATTGTGTAGCTTTTAGCGTGTTTTGCATAGCAAATAGCGATGCAAAACCACTTATTTTGAGCCATGCCGGCTACACCACTGCTTTATGAAACATTTGCTATGTTTGTTTTAACTGAACTGCCTTTAAGGGTTGCATGGACTTGGATATTTTCAAATAGCGTCTTGGTTGATCAATAGAGTTCTCAAAATGGAAGATGGAGAAACAATGCAGGATGAATTTAAACCAATAAAATTCACGTTACATATGAAGTTGCTAATGCGAGAGGGAGAGTTAATCTATATCAGGAGTAAAGCATCAGTGAACTAGCTTACAAAGTTTGTTGCAAATTTTCATGTTTACATTTTGCAATACAAGATATTCAACTGCAGCCTAGTAGGCTGCAGTTGAATATTTTGTATCGCAAAATGCTATACATAATTGAAAACTGAGTAGCTTTTAGCATGTTTTCCATTGCCAATAGCGATGGGAAACCACTTATTTTGAGCCTTGTAAGATCTCCCTCACTCAGTTGTGCTATAAGTTCCTGATCCTGGAGATCATAAGCACACTTTCGAACACGATAGTCCAATTGAAACGTACATACTTCGTGTAGTTTCCCATCACTTTCCCCTTTAGAACAAAAAAAGGCAAAATTGTTTTTGTAGTCAAATTTTTCCAGGGGAAACCCAATATGTGTACCTCCGAAAAGTATAAAAGGGGAGCAACAAGTCTGACTCAAGTCAGAAGCATGTCTGAACGTCTCAAGTGCAACATTGCTCTTCTCAAGGTTCTCATTAAATCGAAACCCACACTCGTCAAATCCATACTAAAACATGCAGAAAAAGAATTGATTACTTGTTTGTGTGACTGTGCCTCGAATATACCGAAGGGAGCAGTACCTCTGACCAAAGCTCAGAGAACCAAACTCGTTCGTCAGAAACAACTAGTGAGGGCAGTGGCAAATAAAGGTACCTCTGA
Organism: Pictodentalium vernedei; assembly: GCA_031216915.1. Lineage (NCBI taxonomy): Eukaryota > Metazoa > Mollusca > Scaphopoda > Dentaliida > Dentaliidae > Pictodentalium > Pictodentalium vernedei. The sequence continues at coordinate 865,536,696 of CM062296.1, read as the reverse complement.
CGAAAAGAGGAGACAAATCTTGTGGAAAGGGGGATTCTTGGGGGGCATTGCTACCTCCTGTACTATTGGGTGCTGTTAAAGGAATATTTGGATGACGGAATATGCAAAGAAGATGGGTTTGGTAGAACCAAGGTTATTAGAATGTCTACAAGAGACTCCAAGACAACCGAATGAACTGGCTGTTTCATCACTGGATAGAGAAATGAGAGATATTCTAGATGCCCCTTTTCTTTCAGCTGATGAAAAGATGACTCAATATAATCAAATTTTACAAAAGATACTTGATATTTCAACAAAAGGTAATGGCTCCTCGACCAGTTAAAGTCGAATTCGAGAAAGATAAAAAAGAGGAAGACATTCTCGATTCTGTACCCATGACAATGAAGAGAAAGGGAAAGTTGTTGTTGAATCGTATTAGAAGAGACCCAAATATATCTAGGAATGAGAAGGGTGAACTAGTCTACAAAGATCAAACAGTGGTCGGGTCGAATGTAACAGATCTTCTAAACGATTTACTTAGAAGACGAAAATCTTTCCAACCAAAGGGATGGGAAGTGTTGGCAGAAGCTTTGAGAGATAGTGACATACCCCACGAATTGATTGGTCATAAAGAACGTTGGGATTTTATGAAACAGGCACTGATAAAGTCGGAACCTAAACATCCAAAGAAAACAGAAACACCAAAGTGGACCGAAAAAGGGTATAAATAGAGTTGACACTTGAACAAGGCAGTCATGGAAGTATTGTAGTATGATTCTGAAGCGCCTGGTAGTTTTGATGGTGCAGACGCTCTTCATAGAGCGTCCAAGAAAAAAATCTAAACAAGTTGTAAAATGGTTAGAGACTTAAGACACATACACTCTTCACAAACCTGTTCATTGTACATTTCCTAGAAGGAAAGTGATAGTTAGTGGTATAGATGCACAATGGCAAGCTGACTTGGTAGATGTTTCAAACATAAGTAAATTCAATAAAAACATAAAACTTTTGTTGACATGTATAGATGTGTTCAGTAAATATCCTTGGGTCATACTCAAAAACAAACTTGGTGATTCCATCGTGAAAGCTTTTAGTAAAATGTTCAAACAAAGTCGTAAACCAGAAAAATTACAAACTGATCAAGGCAAAGAATTTCTAAACAGAAAATTTAAGAATTTTCTCAAAGATCACAAAGTCGAATTTTTCGCTACACAAAATGTTGAAACAGAATGTTCAAGAGTAGAAAGATGCAATAGAACTTTCAAAACCAAGATGTGGAAATATTTTCCCAAGAATGATACACTAACATTTCCACTTCAAAACTTGGTGAAATCATATAATCATTCTCATCATCGTAGTATAGTTATGGTCCACATTGCCGTGAACTTTGAAAATCAAGAAGATGTTTGGCAAAGGTTGTATGGACAACCCATAAAACACAAGACTCCAAAGTACAAAGTAAGAGACAGGATGAGAATCAGTAAAGTTAAGAAAACTTTTGAGAAAGGTTATTTGCCCAATTGGACCGAAGAGTTATTCACAGTGGTAGCCATCAAGAAAGGACCCCAGTCACATACATCTTACAAGATGATAATGAGGAAGTATTGAAAGGGTCATTCTACACTGAAGAGCTTCAATGAGTTTCACATAAAACTATTTACAAAATCAAACACGTACTCAAGAAACGTGGTCGAGCTAAGAAAAGGGAATTGTTCGTAAGGTGGTTGGGATACCCAACTTCATTCAATTCGTGGATCAAGCAGAGTCAGCTCACCTATAAAAGGAAGTGAACTTCTGAGGTTTCTTCAAAATGGAAGAAGGATCGAACGGTTCTTGGCCTCTGTTTGGAAAAAGAATTCCAGTGCCGTTAATCTCATAGTAGTAGCATAGGATATTTGTTACCAAATCCAACCATTAAGAAAAAGTAATGTTTTATTTGACTCTACCAAGTAATAGTTCTATGAACGTGTTTCCTGAAAACACGTTGACAACGTACACCGCTCAGTTATCACAACCAGTGAACCTCACGGGAGAATGGGAAGTAAGTCTGGGTGAGATTCAGTATCCAAATACTTGGTTCAATATTCGTGGGGAAGAAGCTTTCATGACAATGTTCTGGTCTTCGAAAAGGAATTAACGACTTACTCTCAAGGAAGGTCGTTATTCGGATCCCACTGATGTGATACGAGCTATCAATGGTGTTAAAGAATTACTCTTGCCTCGCCACGATAAGGTAGCTTTTCAACTGGATGAAGTGACTGGTAAAGTTCGTATCATGATACGTGATGGAGTCATTTTGAACTGGATGAAGTGACTGGTAAAGTTCGTATCATGATACGTGATGGAGTCGTGGTCACATTGAGCCCTACTCTTCAAAATATGTTGGGATTTAATTAGTGTGCTTTTAAATCAGGAACTTACAATTCTTCCAGAGTTGCCGATGCCAGCCAAGGATTTTATTCACTCTATGTATACTGTGACTTGGTTCGTGACCAAGTTGTAGGAGATACAAGAATACCACTTCTTTGTATCGTACCCGTGCATGGAAAATATGGGAATGTCATCTCTAAAACTTTTGAGAATGTGTATTATGTACCAGTGGAAGGAAAAAATTTCAGTATCGTCCAGGTGTATATAAGGGGTGACACAGGAGCCATAGTACCATTCAAGTTCGGGAAAGTGAAAGTGACACTTCATTTCAGAAATCGTAGATCTCTTCATTTCATATAAACATGACTTACTGTTGTAAGTCCAAATTATACGAAGAATATTACACGAAACAAGCTGGGAACAGTCTACCGGCTTTTTCGGGAGCTCAAATACAGAGAGGATATGGTTTGGGAAGTATATTGGGAGGACTGAAGAATATGGTGTTACCTTTATTGAAAGCTACAGCCAGGACCATGGGAAAAAAGCTCGTGAGAAAAGGAGCAGCCTTTGCCGAAGATGTCATTGAAGGGAAAAATGTAAAAAAGGCAGCAACCAAAAGAGTCAAAGAGGCTGGCGCAGGAGCTTGGAATGAAGTGATTGGTGGGTCGAAACCACCCGGCAGGAAAGGTATAAAAAGGCCTGCACCACGCAAAATTCGCAAATCGACAAAAATTGAAAAGAAGGAGAACTGTACAGACCCAAGACATTCTCGGTGCATGATGTCTCTCATTAATGAAAAATCTTGTGAGTGTGACAACAGCGAACTCGACTTGTTTTCTATACCACCAACACAGACTAGTGTGGAACATGGGCAATGGGTAGAACACAGGCCTTTGGCGACTATAGGAAACAGTGGTCCAATAGAATTCCACATTGCAGGATTAGGAGATGATTATTTGAATTTGGCACAGACATACTTGTATGTTAAAGCAACGGTTGTAGATTCCAATGGGGCATCAATTGCACCCGATGCCAATGTGATCCCAGTCAATTTATGGATGCATTCCTTATTTAATCAAATCGATATCAGCTTGAATGAAAAACTGGTATCTCCTTCCAACAACACTTATCACTACAGAGCTTTCATAGAAACTTTGTTGAGTTATGGACCAGCTGCCAAGAAGTCACAACTGACTAATGCATTATGGTACAAGGATACGGCCAGACACATGGAAGATTTGACAGATGATAACAAGTGATTTCTTCTTCGAAAGAAATTTATGGAGAAAAGTAAAATCGTGGACATGACTGGAAGATAACATTTGGACATGTTTTTCCAAACTCGTTACTTGCTGAATGGAGTTAATGTTCATGTTAAAATGAATAGAGCCAAAGATGCTTTCGCATTGATGGCCGATACCGATACATACAAGATCAAAATTCTAGATGTATACATGTTTGTACGCAAAGAGAGACTCCAATCATTCGTGAGAATGGCTCACGAGAAAGCACTAACAAAAGCAACTGCAAAATATCCTATTGACCGTGTGTAAACCAAGGTGTTTTCAGTGCCGAAAGGAAATCTGAGCATTACACAAGAAAATTTATTTTTAGGCCAACTGCCTAAACGCATCGTGGTGGGCTGTGTAGACAACGATGCTTTCAATGGAAACTTTTCAAAGAATCCATATAATTTCAAGAACTACAAAATCAATAACTTGGCTTTGTACGTGGATGGGCAGAAGATTCCAGCCAAACCATTACGACCTAGATTCGAACAACAGGTAGTGGCGAGATGTTATGCGACCCTGTTCCAAGGAACTGGACAAATGTATGAGAATGAAGGAAACCACATCAGCCGAGAAGAGTACATAAATGGATACACCCTATTCGTATTCGACATGACTCCTGATCTATCACATGGACAACACTTCGATCTGGTGAAGAGAGGAACCTTGAGACTAGAAGTCCATTTCGAAAACCCATTACCAACCACGATCAACGTACTGGAGTATGCAGAATTCCAGAACATCATAGAAGTGGATAAGAATAGACAAGTAATCTTCGATTACTCAACGTGAACACGTTGCAATTAGAGAATGCACTTGGAGCAGACAGTTGTTTGAAGAGAATATGTTTGGGTGTATTTGCGAGAAACAGATTACCAAGAAGATTACCAGATTACAGACCAGTGGCTTTGATAGCCAACACGGATCCAGACCACAGAAAAGGAGAACATTGGGTGGCTCTCTTTGTGAGTTACCACAATGCAAAGTACTTGGATTCCTGTGGATTACGACCACAACACAGACCATTCGAGAATTTCCTGAAGAGGAATTCCAGATATTGGAAGTATAATACAAAACGCCTCCAAGGACCATTACCAGTGTGTGGACAATACTGTCTGTTTTACTTGAAACATCGCTTTCGCGGTGTACCGATGGATACCATATCTAACATGTTTTCGACTGATCTAGTGGATAATGATGTGAGTAGTATGTCATGCACGTTTGAGGGAACAGTTGGATGACCTCGGTGGATGACCTCGGAAGTGACGTCATGTCACGTGACGTAGTGGCGCCATGTTGTGTTGTCATGGTAACCCGCGTGAGCGGCCATCTTGTGACGTCATCTCCATAGTGATACGTGGTGTGAGTGCGCATGCGCAGCGCGTGTTGTTAGGGTGATACGTGTTTCCGTCGTCCATTTTGTATACTGGAGGCCGCCATCTTGGTTTCTATGGTAGCACGTGATTGCTATGTTACCTATGGCTTCTAACAAGACAGGGGTATGTTCGGGGGTGTGTTCCTTTGTAGACGAGTAAATCTGATTACCACAAACAACCCGACAATCCCTCCAAATCACCAAAATCCACCCAAAATCACCGAAATTGACTTTATTTCCCCAATTTATCGGCTTAGCGATAGTGCTATAGTACTAAGGGGGTACCGGAGTGTGTTCCTTTGTAGAAGAGTAATGTTCTGGATTAGAATTCTCCCAGAATCCCTTTTTGGATCCTTATCCCATAACGTTTTTCCCCTATTAAGAATAGCACGTAGTGCTATAGGACAAATTTACCCAGAATTCTCTGCTTCTATCTATATATGTAATAGTTTACGTCTATCTGGCCATGTTCCTTTGTTCTAGAGTATACTCCAGTAGCATAGAAGAGCCTATTATTTGGAACAGTTTATCTTATTATTACTATATTTAGCAATTTCGGGTCTATTCTTGTTAGTTATGACCCTATTCTAAGTACTCTTGTTGTTTCATTTATCTAGATAATAACTAACCAATCAGATTGCTTGATTTCCCATAACCTGTATACAGAGTTATCTCCCTTCTGTATAACAAAAGACTATATCCAATGGCCATATCCCATGGATTCCCATTTTTTTTGCAAAAACACCTGTGGCTATGGAACCCCTTTTTTGTCGTATGAGGCCATGAGGGCTATGTAAAAGCCCTCAATGAGTCCTCATTTATTATCCCTCATACTCTCATTGAATTTTGAGTTTATGAGGACCTTGAAAAATCCCTCAATGAGGTATAATTTACTACGACTCTTATCCTCATTTCAGTATTTAACAGGTATATCCTATGGAATCCCATTTTGGAAAACGCCCGCGGAATCCCTTTTTGTCGTATGAGGCCATGAGGGCTATGTAAAAGCCCTCAATGAATCCTCATTTACTATCCCTCATAGCCTCATTGAATTTTGAGGTTATGAGGACCATTACAAATCCCTCAATGAGGCATAATTTACTACGACTCTTAGCCTCATTTCGGTATTTGAGGATACCCATGGCCTGGTATTGTATTATTCGAGGATACCTATCGAGGATACCTTTTATAGGATACTTATCTGAGGATACTATATAGGCTGTTCATATCCCTATAGGTCTCTTGCTGGCCCTTAGTACTATTAATCCACCTGATGCTTTATGCTATCCTATGACTGGTATAGGTAGTATGCAATGCTAGGCATAGGGGTATTGTGGGTAGGGGTACTGCCTGGTAGTTTAGAACGGTACTATAGTATGGGCGGTATATACACTTATAGGCCCCTGTTAGTGCTTGGTACTATTAACCAACCGATTGCTTTGTTTTATTATATGGCTGGTATATGTAGTACGTTATGGTAGACCTAGTGATTTTGTGGGGGTGGGGGTAATGCTTGGTAGTTTAGAACCGTAGTATAGCATAGGCAGTACATATCCCTGTAGGTCTCTTGCTGGCCCTTGGTACTACTGATACACCAGATGCTTCATATTATTGAGCGGTATTCTGGGGTCGGGGCCAATGCCTGGTAATACAGAATGGCAGCAGAGTATGGTTGGTATATTTCCCTATAGGTCCCATTCTAACCGTTCATAGTATTAACCTACCAAATGCTTTGTATCACCCTGTTACTGGTAAGGTGGTACGTAATACAGTAGTTCCTACCTTATTCCGAGTATTCTATTTTTTTTTCTATTTTTGTGCGTTCATTATTCTAAAGATTATGGAGACTTCTGGATTTTCATGCGAGGATTGTGTGGTCCCATTCTAACCGTTCATAGTATTAACCTACCAAATGCTTTGTATCACCCTGTTACTGGTAAGGTGGTACGTAATACAGTAGTTCCTACCTTATTCCGAGTATTCTATTTTTTTTTCTATTTTTGTGCGTTCATTATTCTAAAGATTATGGAGACTTCTGGATTTTCATGCGAGGATTGTGTGGAAATATTTACTGCCAGGACCAATCGGGATCGATATAGAAGCACAGCTCATGGACAAGCTAAGACATTTGACTGTAACACCTGCTATAAATAATATTCCAGGAAAGAAGATTTAGACAACCATAAACACTTGCTTAGATTTATATACATGTTCGGGAATTTAATCAAATTTTACATTTTAATAGGCCTAAAAACACCACCCATCTCCCTGTTATCCTTCCCAAGAAACGTAATTCTGAACGACCGGCGACGACCCTGTAAAAAAACGTACTGTTTTGGATATTGGCCCTATTGATCTTGATCAGCACCTTTTTTGCAGAAACAAGTGATGAAATTTCGGAAATTTGTCGTAGGCCGGATTTGGAACACCATTCGGACCCATCACATAACCAATAGGGAAATACAGGACTTTTTTAATTATAGGTTAGACACAACAGATTTATCTAACATGAATAATGAATTAAATAAAACAATCTTTGAATCTCAGAAAAATAAATTCAAAATTAATTTAAGCTACGGCTTCATTTTACGTAATAATGAAACAGAAGAACTACGATTTTATCATTCTTCACAAAATAATGCCAAGGTTCTTGATAGGCCACCCCTTACTGAAAATGCTGTAGATTTTGGAAATTTTCCTTGAAGACCTTGAACAGGAAGATATTTTGGATGGGCTAGGCAGCAACGACCCAACTCTAAATGGATTGTCCATCAATTGACCAATGTAACTTTTCATGTAAACAAGATTAAAAATCATCCATTAGGTGGGGTCCCTGAAAATCTGCCCAAGTATATTTTGGAAAATCATTCGATTGTTGCCCTTGTCAGTGAAGAAGCTCACCATTTTGTTTATAATGACAATCTCTGTTTATTCCGGTGTTTAGCCGGATCGGTTCTACTTATCATTCTTTGAATACTACAACCCAGACCCTGTATAGTAAATACACAAATGAACCAAAAGATAACTTTTCTGGTGTGAAATTAGACGAACTCCCCAAAGTAGAAAAAGTATTTGAAGTGAATATTGAAGTATTTGAACTCTTACTGGAAGATGATGAAGTTTTGGCTAAAGTTGTACATGGGTTTAATAGAAATTTTGAGAATACCATGTATCTCAATTTGTATGAGAACCATTTTAGCTACATCACTGACATTAATCAATATTGTGAATCTTTTACTTGTCGTAAATGTGGTAAATTGTGGAAAACAGGATTTAGACTCAATGAAAACGAAAAAACTTGTATTGATGATGTGTCTTATACGTATATTTGTGGTAACTATCACACCCCAAAGACCATTTTTGAAAAGCTACACGAAGAAAGTATTGTTATTCCAGAACACTTAAAGTCATATCTCTTTTGGGTGTTGCGGAATGTTTTAGTAAAGTCTATCGATCGGAGATCGTAAGTTCGGAGTATAACGTTGTGATTACTGGCAGTTCTGTGACGTCCCACCAGCCCGTGGTATTTTGTGATTCCTTATCAGATGATATCAGACACAGGCTCCAGATTCTGGGTGAAGTAACTTCACGAACTTGTCGTGTACATCAGAACGAAGACCAGTTTCCAATTATCTCCTTATTTTATTCAATCAAACATTATTCAAACGTTACGACTAACTGTCGTTGTCTCTGGCTGTATAAAGTATAATGTGTATTAACAACAAAGTTCATACCCCAATAGCAGTGGCGGCATCCAGGCTTCCTCTTGTAGACCGTTCCGTAGTTATCAGGAGCCCAGAGACAACTTGTTTAAGCAGTCAGAAATTGGTGCTTGTATACACCAAATTTCTGATGCAATACCTGGGGTACGTGACGACCGTTAGCAAATTCTCCCTGAACTCAGGGGAATTTATGGAAAGTCCCTTGACGTAGCGGTCGCCATTTTGTGGACTCTTTTACTGCCATGCAGAGTGTCGATCAGTCTGCAAGCAGTCCATGGAATCTCGGCTAACAAATAATATTCTGCCGGGCGTCAGTTAACCGGCAGAATGTTCTGGTAACTGATGCAATTGTGAAACTCAGCATTTCCAGATCTCCGGGGAGTCTCACCTGGTATATGTTATGATTTGTTAATCAGTTCGATCCCAACATCCCAGGAATACTGACGAATGTTATTGTTCCATCTGTCAACAAATCCTACAATGTTAACGTTTGTTGACAATACTGACCTGTGAAGGAAAACCTAATATTAGCAACACAGCATTTACCCGCAAATTACGCCTGTACTCAGGTCGCCACTTCATGGTGAACCAAAAGCGAATAAGATTTGATGGGTGGCAACACTGGCGTGTACCCACAAAGTACGCCTGTAACTCTGGTCGCCACTTCATGGTGAACCAAAAGCGAATAAGATTTGATGGATGGAAATTTGCTTTATTAAAAATTATTGGAGAGTGCCTGTTGGCACTCTTATATAATCTATAATAATACATAAAAAATCTAGCACTCGACCAGTTAAGGCACTAAGGACTTGCCTAGAAGCCACTGGTTAGGTAATGTGCCTTCTGTCAGCAATACCTTCTCGTGATAGCATGTTAAGAGCACCTGTTTTGAAGTTGTAATAGTCAGATATCATCCTTTGAAGGATAACATTCTTCTGGTGTGTGGTTGGGTTTTTGGTATATAATTAAAAAGTGTTTTGCGATAAATAAAATAATAAAACAGAATTTCCAAAAAGTCTTTTGATCTCACCGAAAGCATCACTTTTTAAATCCAATGGAAGAGAAGAAGCTTATTTTGACACAATATACATTTATTCGGTATATATAATATATAATTACATTGTTACTGTAGTTATACGTCTTGGGTCCAAATACTCAGTTCCCATTGGTCAGCTGGGTGAAAACGTCATGACCAAATGTAATTCATTTTCTAATGAATACATTTGGTCGAACTTTGACCCGCATTTACGGTAGAGTGCAGTTGACAGAATTTAATTCGGGCGGAGTTTGGGCGCGTTTTTAACTTGTAGCGCCTTTCCCAGTGATCAACTCCGCTGCTGTTTCTTTGGTAACAACTGTGGAATAAAGCCCGTTACTAAAATACTCGTTTCAATTTGTAAAGTTTTGAAAATTAAACATCAGAGTTGTGCGCTTTGTATTTTGTGTGAGGGTGGTTTTTCGCCTCGTTCGTTCGTACATGTTTTATTTCGTCTTTCTGCTTTGTTGTTTGCTAGTATAAACAGTTACGGGATGTAATTATAAGAACTGAATGCATTTTTTATAATCTTTATTGGAGTATGAACGTGTGGGAATGGGTACAAATTGTTGAACACATGTGCACTATCGACGTGCAGTACGCATTAGCACACGGTGTCATTGTGCCCCCATGTAGGCAATCAGGATTAAGTGCCTTGCCCAAGGCCACAATTTGGGAGCGTGAATGAGTCGCTGAACTGGTCACCCATCCAACTAATATCTGCACTCGACGTTGCTTAACATCAGTGATCTAACGAGGACCAATTACCACAACGCCACCGCACCCCCCCCCCAGTCTGAAGAATGATGAATGGTTTGATGTTAGCAAGTTACATGCGACTGGGGGCGCGGTGGCTCAGTAGGTAGAGGTGCAGGCTGCAAGCCGAGAGGTCCTCGGTTCGAATCCCACCTGCGGCAACCGCGTTGTGTCCTTGGGCAAGACACTTCACTCCCATTGCCCATGTGGGGGCATGATGACGCCGTGTACTAAGCCGTACTGCACGTCGATGGCACGCATGTCTTCAGCCAATCTAACCCCGCCTGTACTGCAGTGCGGAGTTACGATGTTGGGGAGCTGGCAGCTGCTCGTCGTTGCTCGGTGGTTCTCTCCGGGTACTCCGGCTTCCTCCACCCGTAAAACTGTCACGGTCATGATTAGCCATTGTGCATAAATATGTGACCTTAAACATCAATAAATAATAATATAATAATAAACAAGCAACTAGAGCAGTAAGCTACAGTGGCGGCGCCATGGGGGGGGGGGGGAGTATGGGGGTACTTCCCCCTCCACTTTTTTCGCCAAGGGTAGTAAAAAAAAATACTATCATTTTAATTTTTGTATTGAACGTTTGGACCCAAAATGTTTAACTACATTAACAATGTAATTATTATCAAATAATCTTTCCATTTGCTCTATAATTGCAGACCAAATTGCTGTCATATGATGTACTGATGGGCATACAACTTGTGAATGGAAACCATTCGGTGCTAGTGGTAAGTCTTCAATGAAATTATATGAACCAGTAAATGTTCAACATAAGAAAAACTACCCATCTCACAAGTGAGGATTACACTGGTTTTCCTGGATCTGTTCGTGCATCCCCCTTGATAACTCAGACAAAGGTTATCCGATCTTACTGCAGTTGGGCTGTAGATTAATCACAAGTAGCAAAGAACAGTACCAGCATTCTTCACATCTGATAAGCCAACACTGGGTTGAGCTGCATTCTCAAGAAATCAAAAGTGATGGCAAAGATAAAAATAAAAACTTTCAAAAAATGGAAGCCAAACTTTCGGATTCTGGGTAATTGTATTTTGTGGACTAAATATGTTGAAAATTTGATTGCAGACTGAATGAAAGTGTCAATGACACTGTAGCTTAACTTGTGCGTTGTGTTTGATGAAAAGGATAATGTTCAGTGTTTATGAAAGGATTATGAAATAAGACAAGAATTGTGATAATTGGGAATATGTTCATTTCTGTTCCCTGTATGCTATGTTTATGATATAAATAATATGAGGTGTACACTGTACAAAAGAGCTGAGGGGTGGGTTTATATGACCTCACAGTTAATGTATGTGGCCCTCACAGTTAACGTGTATCAACAAAAGTTACCAAGTTACAGTGAACTTATTCCAAAACAAGTCATCCTATCAAGTTACATTGAAATCCCTTTATAAATATGGCCTGTAGACAGTGCTAAAGGTTTTTGGGCTTCGGGCCCCTGTAGCCGTCAGTTTCCCAATTGCGTCCAAAGGGGACGTTCTCATCTAGACATTATATGAAGTCAACCTACCAAGTTACAATGAAATCCCTTAATAAACATGACCTGTAGACTGTGCTAAAGGTTTTTGGGCTTTGGCAGCCATTATGGCTGAATGATCGAAACCAAAAGGGGACATTCTCATCTGGGCATCATCTGGAGTGATCCTACAAAGTTACAATGAAATCCCTTCATAAATATGACCTGCAGACTGTGCTCAAGTTTTTTGGGCTTCGGGCCCCTGAAGCCGTTACAGTTGACCAATCACGATCAAAAGGGGATGTCATCATCTAGGCATTATATGGAGTCAAACTTACGGGTTACAATGAAGTCCTTCCATCAATATGACCAATAGACTATGCTAAAGGTTTTGGGTTCGGGCAGCCATCAAGGCTGAATGATCGTGACGAAAAGGGGACGTTCTCATCTGGACATTATTTAGAGTCATCCTACCAAGGTACAACGAAATCCCTTTATAAATATCACCTGTAGACTGTGCTAAATATTTTCGGGCTTTGGGCCCCTGTAGCCAACACAGTTGCCTAATGGTGTCGAAAAGGGGCTGTTCTCATCTAGACATTACATGAAGTCAACCTACCAAGTTACAATGAAATCCCTTCATAAATATGATCTGAAGACTGTGCTGAAGGTTTTCGGGCTTTAGGCTTGGGCAGCCATCATGTTTGAATGATCGCAACCAAAAGGGGACATTCTCATCTGGACATCATCTGGAGTGATCCTATGAAGTTACAATGAAATCCCTTCATGAATATGACCTGTAGACTTTGCTCAAGATTTTCGGGCACCTGTAGCGATCACAGTTGACCAACCACGACCAGAAGGGGATGTCATCATCTAGGCATTATGTGGAGTCAAACTAACAAGTTACAATGAAATCCTTCCATAAATACGACCTACAGACATGCTAAAGGTTTTTGGGCTCGGGCAGCTATCAAGGCTGAATGATCGTGACCAAAAGGGGACGTTCTCATCTGGACACTATTTGGAGTCATCCTACCAAGCTACAATGAAATCCCTTCATAATTATGACCTGTAGACTGTTCTAAAGGTTTTCGGGCTTTGGGCCCCTGAAGCCGTCACAGTTGCCCAATCGTGTCCAAAAGGGGACGTTCTCACCCAGACATTATATGAAGTCAACCTACCAAGTTACAATGAAATTCCTTCATAAATATGACTTGTAGAGTGTGATAAAGGTTTTCGGGCTTCGGCAGCCATCATGGTTGAATGATCGCAACCAAAGGGGACAATCTCATCTGGGCATCATCTGGAGTGATCCTGCGAAGTTACAATGAAATCCCTTCATAAAATATCACCTGTAGACTGTGCTCAATGTTTTCGGGCTTCGGGCACCTGTAGCCATCACAGCTGACCAATCACGACCAAAAGGGGATGTCATCATCTAGGCATTATATGGAGTCAACCTAACAGGTTACAATGAAATCCTTCTATAAATATAACCTTTTGCCTATGCTAAAGGTTTTTGGGCTCGGGCACCCATCAAGGCTGAATGATCGCGACCAGAATGGGGCGTTCTCATCTAGACATTATTTGGAGTCATCCTACCAAGTTACAATGACATCCCTTCAGAAATATGACTTGTAGACTGTGCTAAAGGTTTTCGGGCTTCGGGCACCTTTAGCCGTCAAAGTTGCACAATCATGTCCAAAAGGGGACGTTCTCATCTAAACATTATATGAAGTCAACCTTCCAAGTTACAATGAAATCCTTTCATAAATATGACCTGCAGACTGTGCTTAAGGTTTTCGGGCTTCGGGCAGCCATCATGGTTGAATGATCGCAACCAAAGGGGACAATCTCATCTGGGCATCATCTGGAGTGATCCTACGAAGTTACAATGAATCCCTTCATAAATATGACATGTAGACTGTGCTCATGGTTTTCGGGCTTTGGGCACTTGTAGCCATCACAGCTGACCAATCACGACCAAAAGGGGATGTCATCATCAAGGCATTATATGGAGTCAACCTAACAGATTACAATGAAATCCTTCCATAAATATGACATTTTACCTATGCTAAAGGTTTTTGGGCTCATGCACCCATCAAGGCTGAATGATCGCGATCAAAATGGGACATTCTCATCTAGACGTTATTTGGAGTCATCCTACCAAGTTACAATGACATCCCCTCATAAATATGACCTGTAGACTGTGCTAAATGTTTTTCGGGCTTCGGGCAGCCACCATGGCTGAATGATCACAACCATAGGGGGCAATCTCATTTGGGCATCATCTGGAGTGATCCAAAGCAGTTACAATGAAATCCCTTCATAAATATGACCTGTACACTGTGCTCAAGGTTTCCAGGCTTCGGGCACTTGTAGCCATCACAACTGACCAATCAAGACCAAAAGGGGATGTCATTATCTAGGCATTATATGGAGTCAACCTAACAGATTACAATGAAATCCTTCCATAAATATGACCTTTTGCCTATGCTAAAGTTTTGGGGGCTCGGGCACCCATCAAGTCTGCATGATCGCAATCAAAATGGGACGTTCTCATCTAGACATTATTTGGAGTCACCTTACCAAGTTACAATGAATCCCTTCATAAATATGACCTCTAGACTGTGCTAAAGGTTTTCGGGCTTCGGGCCCCTGTAGACGTCACAGTTGCCCAATCACGTCCAAAAGGGGACTTTCTCATCTAGACATTGTATGAAGTCAACCCACCAAGTTACAATGAAATTCCTCAATAAATATGACCCGTAGACTGTGCTAAAGTTTTTCGGGTGTTGGGCTTGGGCAGTCGTCACGGTTGGCAGATCATGCCCAAATGGGGAAATTCTCATCTAGACATCATAAGGAGTCATCCTACCAAGTTACAATGAAATCCCTCCACATTAAAGTTGACCTGCAGACTGTGCTAAAAGTTTTTGGGTTTCGGGCTTGGGCAGCCATCATGGTTGATAGATCATGCCCAAAAGGGCACGTTCTCATCTAGGCATTATACAGAGGCATCCTACCAAGTTACAATGAAATCCCTTCATAAATACGACCTGTAGACTGTGCTAATGGTTTTCGGGTTTTGGGCTCGGGCAGCCATATCGGTTGCTCGATCGCGAGCAAAAGGGGACGTTCTCATCTAGACATGACCACAAACCTGCATATGAAATTTCGTGACGATTAGACAAGAACTGTGGGGTGTAGCCCGTGCTAAAGGAAAATGTGAACAGACGTCACATGCTAACAGATTCCGCACGCGTGATGGCAATAGCTTATCTTGACTATGTCAAGTTAAGCTAAAAATGGACTCACTATGTTGAAAATTGAATTGTAGACTGAAAAAGAAGTAGCTGTGCGAACGTCATGTTCAAGTTTTTTCTTAATTTTCTTTCAGATTGCTCTTCCACAAGTAGAAAAATTGTATGTGTTGGATCCTCGAGGAACAAGGAGGATACTTCAGCAGGCAATTTTAAATAACTGGAGGTATGCCCTGATGAATGTATGTGTTGGATCCTTGAGGAACAAGGAGGATACTTGAGCAGGCAATTTTAATTAACTGGAGGTATGCCCTGATGAATGTATGTGTTAGATCCTCGAGGAACAAGGAGGATACTTCAGCAGGCAATTTTAATTAACTGGAGGTATACCCTGATGAATGTATGTGTTGGATCCTCGAGGAACAAGGGGGATACTTGAGCAGGCAATTTTAATTAACTGGAGGTATGCCCTGATCAATGATATTCTTATTTATCTGGTTGTTATATTTATTGATATTTTTAGCTTTCTTCATTTTGAGTATCTGTAAATATGTGGATAACATAGTTTGCACAGCTCTTGAAAAACCCTTGAAAATGAAGGCACTCTCCAATAATATATAACAGAACAAATTTCAATTTAGAAATTCTGGCTTCCAAAAATAATCTTGCACTCAACCAGTTAATAGGAGTTTACTCTGCTACCCATACGCAACAAACGGGTCAAATTTGTATTAAAGGTATGGTAAATGGTTTTGTGTTTGAAAATTATATTCAATTAAAAGGGATATTCTATTATTTACATAGCATGTAAAATCCCCCTAAAATTATACATCTTACTCATATAATGAAATAGTTTTTAGTACAGTGGAACCCACTTAATTGAATATCTCTTAATTGTATATCCCTGTTAACTGAATATAATTTTCAAACACAAAACCATTTACCATACCTTCAGTACAAATTTGATCTGTTAATTGCATATGGGTTGTAGAGTAAACTCCTGTTAACTGTATATAAATTTTTGTAATATATCGAAAAAATTACTGTGACACGCACCAAATTCCCCTTATTTATCAACTTTTTTGGCCTCCCTACATCCAATACAGGCATTTATTGTATTATATCTTGTTTGACAGAGCTCTATGAGCTCTGTCAAACAAGATATAATACAATAAATGCTCAGTTTACCTCCAGAGCACAGGAAACCGACCAAATCCCTGTTAATTGTATACTTATGTTAATTGAATAATTTTCACTGGCAAAATGGATATTCAATTAAGTGGATTCTACTGTATAGAATCAAATGCAGGTTAGAGGGTTAATATCATCGGGACCTGTCTGAAGTCCCCTTCCTTGTCAAATTACTCCTATGTGCCAAATTTTTCCCTCATCGGTTAATGCATCTCAGAGTCTATAGTATTAAAATTTACCCTGCTTGACACTGCTTAGAGGGTTACCACAACATCGGAGTCAGTCGGGACTCATCCCATGCACAGTTTCACGCAAAATTACCCTTAGGTATCAAACTATCTTCCTGTCTGTCGAGACACTGCTGAGTATAGTCTAAAAAACAAAAACTGAAGAGAGAACTGCAATGCTTAACTTTTTACCAAACGTTAACAGGAAAAACTGCCACCACTATTCACAAAAATCACCATTCAAATTTAATTATGTTTGTCTCAAAAACATAGCTGATGACCACTCATTGGAACAGGCTCTTGGAGCGCAGTCTAATAAGGTGTCATAAGCTATGTTTTTGAGACAGTGAAAATATTTAGTTAAACAATACTTCTTTTTTGCAAGTTGGTATGATATCCACCTGGATAAAGGGTTAACATGCCAAATTGTGTAGCAATCAGTTCAGAAACAATTAAGAACAATTTATTGCAGTAGTAGAGCTAAAAAAGAATTTTTTTCTTTTCAGATAGCGAAGTTTGAGAATCATTGGAAAATTCAGTAATCCAAACCAGATGATATTGGAAAATACATGTATTTGTGTCCAAGAACTGAAACTTCTGTCACAAAAATCTTTTCTTTTGATTTTTACAAGCCCTCATTCTTCACATCATTTTGGAAAACTTAAATTTGGAGTTAGGAATGAATTGGACAGTCATAAAACTGAATTCAAGTAATAGCAATTATGACAGTAAATCAACTGATGACAAAAGTCAGTTAATTTTCGGTGCATTTGATTTCAAATGCACCGAAAATTAACTGACCGAACAAGAGAGTGGTGGCCGAGTGGATAAGTGCGCTGGTCTCTCATGCCAGAGGTTCCGGGATCGATCCCCGGTCGGGGAAAGTTCTCGAGGTGTCCGAACACTCTCTGTCAGCATCAATTGTGGGGTTGATGTTGTCACAGCGTATCGTCGTATCGGGTGGGGACGTAAAATGGCTGTCCTCTGTGCGGAAAGAGACACACACTCCGTGCAGGCTAAAGATCCCTTTGTGGTATTCGAGAGGAGCTAGGCCACGAAGTTTGCGCTATGAAGGTCATCCCACACACCTACGCCATTGAGCCAAGGAGAGGCGTTAATATAAGTTGCATAACTTGTTCGCCAATCCTTGTAAAACAAATAATATTAAATTAACTGGTAAATAGAGCTGTAGGTAAACCGAAACCGAGGTTTTTAGTTTTTTTAAAAAGCCGAAACCGAAACCGTCGACATCCCATAATTTAAGGTTTTTCGTTTTTTATTAAATACTCTCTTGCTGCAGAAATTCACAGAATGTAGCCATTCCAGAGTAGTGAGTGTACCCAGACAATGCCAATGGCAGTGTCTTGGTACTCTCACTACTCTGGGAAGGCTACATTCTGTGAATTTCCGACATTTCAGTTTAGTTGTGTTTGCAGCTTTCCTCAAGTTGTGTGTGGGTGTCAGACCTAGAAAAATGGCCAAGCACATTAAAAGTTCTGTATATTTGAGTTATTATTATATTGGCCTTCCTGATTCTTCATGTATTATAGCTTATTTCGGGCATTCATTGAGTTTCACTCAATTTCAGTACCATTCAGTTATGACTCCGGACATAAGAATGAGTTTTATTGAATTTTACTTGGCCTCATGAACAAACCGAAAGGCTGAAACCGAACCGAACCACAGTTTTACTCCACCTGAAAAACCAAAACCGAAACCGAACAAGAAATTTAAAAACTTACAGCTCTACTGGTAAAATTTTGACAACCTCAACTGGTACCTCAGTAAGTCTGCATATATTTGTTAAGAAGCGTGTATGAACTAAATTACTAGTTATTTTAAATGAATTGCTTGATATGAACTCTGATTTCTATGGAGGATGTAATAGTAAACTCTTTGACTGGCAGAGTGCTTTGAGCTTGTACATAAGCCAGAAAATAAGCAGACAGTCATCTGCAAAATGAGGTCCCCAGAGGGTGAATTTAGTGATGCTACCCTATGTGAACCTCAATCTGAATCAGGGTCTCAAAACTAAACAGAAAGAGGTACCCGGAGGATAAACTGGCCCACTGTATGGGATAGCATCATCAAATTCACCCTTTGGGGACCTCATTCTGCAAATGTCGGACTGTTTATTTTCAGGCCAGGTTGTACACTATAGCTGTTTAGAAGAGTGTATTACTAGTTTTTTTGAATGAATTGCTTGATATGAACTCTGATTTCCATGTAGGATGCAATAGTAGAGCTTTGACTGGCAGAGTGCTTTGAGCTTGTACACAATCATGGCTGAATTGCAAAGTAATGGCTTCACACTGTGTGTCTTAGATAGTGTGATCCGCAGTGGAACAAAATAAGTAAATAAAAATGTTTTGTTACAATTAATAAGAGATGACCAATGAGAACTCACCAATAAAATGTAACAAAATATTTTCTTAAATTAAAAGTCACTATGTTCAATGCCTGCATTATTCAGACTATGTCAAGGAATTGTGTGCCTAGCCTATGTTCAACACCTGTATTATTCAGATTATGTTCGTCAAGGAATTGCGTGCCTAGCCTATGTTCAATGCCTGCATTATTCAGACTATTTTTGTCAAGGAATTGTGTGCCTAGCCTATGTTCAATGCCTGTATTATTCAGACTATGTCAAGGAATTGTGTGCCTGGCCTGTGTTCAATGCCTGCATTATTCAGACTATGTTTGTCAAGGAATTGTGTGCCTAGCCTATGTCCAATGCCTGCATTATTCAGACTATGTCAAGGAATTGTGTGCCTGGCCTATGTTCAACACCTGTATTATTCAGATTATGTTTGTCAAGGAATTGCGTGCCTAGCCTATGTTCAATGCCTGCATTATTCAGACTATGTCAAGGAATTGTGTGCCTAGTCTATGTTCAATGCCTGTATTATTCAGATTATGTCAAGGAATTGTGTGCCTAGCCTGTGTTCAATGCCTGCATTATTCAGACTATGTTTGTCAAGGAATTGTGTGCCTAGCCTATGTCCAATGCCTGCATTATTCAGACTATGTCAAGGAATTGTGTGCCTGGCCTATGTTCAACACCTGTATTATTCAGATTATGTTTGTCAAGGAATTGCGTGCCTAGCCTATGTTCAATGCCTGCATTATTCAGACTATGTCAAGGAATTGTGTGCCTCGCCTATGTTCAATGCCTTCATTATTCAGACTATGTTTTTTAAGGAATTGTGTTCCTAGCCTATGTTCAATGCCTGTATTATTCAGACTATGTCAAGGAATTGTGTGCCTAGCCTATGTTCAATGCCTGCATTATTCAGACTATGTCAAGGAATTGTGTGCCTAGCCTATGTTCAATGCCTTCATTATTCAGACTATGTTTGTTAAGGAATTGTGTTCCTAGCCTATGTTCAATGCCTGCATTATTCAGACTATGTTTGTCAAGGAATTGTGTGCCTAGTCTATGTTCAATGCCTGTATTATTCAGACTATGTTTGTCAAGGAATTGTGTGCCTAGCCTATGTTCAATGCCTTCATTATTCAGACTATGTTTGTCAAGGAATTGTGTGCCTAGCCTATGTTCAATGCCTGTATTATTCAGACTATGTTTGTCAAGGAATTGTGTGCCTAGCCTATGTTCAATGCCTGTATTATTCAGACTATGTTTGTCAAGGAATTGTGTGCCTAGCCTATGTTCAATGCCTGTATTATTCAGACTATGTTTGTCAAGGAATTGTGTGTGTAGCCTATGTTCAATGCCTGGATTATTTAGACTATGTCAAGGAATTGTGTTCCTAGCCTATGTTCAATGCCTGTATTATTCAGACTATGTTTGTCAAGGAATTGTGTGCCTAGCCTATGTTCAATGCCTGTATTATTCAGACTATGTTTGTCAAGGAATTGTGTGCCTAGCCTATGTTCAATGCCTGTATTATTCAGACTATGTCAAGGAATTGTGTGCCTAGCCTATGTTCAATGCCTGCATTATTCAGACTATGTCAAGGAATTGTGTGCCTAGCCTATGTTCAATGCCTTCATTATTCAGACTATGTTTGTCAAGGAATTGTGTGCCTAGCCTATGTTCAATGCCTTCATTATTCAGACTATGTCAAGAAATTGTGTGCCTAGCCTATGTTCAATGCCTGTATTATTCAGACTATGTCAAGGAATTGTCTGCCTAGCCTATGTTCAATGTCTGCATTATTCAGACTATGTTTGACAAGCAATTGTGTTCCTAGCCTATGTTCAATGCCTTCATTATTCAGACTGTGTTTGTCAAGGAATTGTGTGCCTAGCCTATGTTCAATGCCTGCATTATTCAGATTATTTATTTATTTATTTATTGGTGCTTAACGCCACATCAGCAACTAAGGCTATATCGTGGCGATTTATTCAGACTATGTCAAGGAATTGTGTGCCTTGCCTATGTTCAATGCCTTCATTATTCAGACTCTGTTTGTCAAGGAATTGTGTGCCTAGCCTATGTTCAATGCCTGGATTATTCAGACTATGTCAAGGAATTGTGTTCCTAGCCTATGTTCAATACCTGTATTATTCAGACTATGTTTGTCAAGGAATTGTGTGCCTAGCCTATGTTCAATGCCTGCATTATTCAGACTATGTTTGTTAAGGAATTGTGTTCCTAGCCTATGTTCAATGCCTGCATTATTCAGACTATGTTTGTCAAGGAATTGTGTTCCTAGCCTATGTCCAATGCCTGTATTATTCAGACTATGTTTGTCAAGGAATTGTGTGCCTAGCCTATGTTCAATGACTGCATTATTCAGACTATGTTTGTCAAGGAATTGCGTGCCTAGCCTATGTTAAATGCCTGCATTATTCAGACTATGTTAGTCAAGGAATTGTGTGCCTAGCCTATGTTCAATGGCTGCATTATTCAGACTATGTTTTGTCAAGGAATTGTGTGCCTAGCCTATGTCCAATGCCTGCATTATTCAGACTATGTTTGTCAAGGAATTGTGTGCCTAGCCTATGTTCAATGCCTTCATTATTCAGACTATGTTTGTCAAGGAGTTGTGTGCCTAGCCTATGTGCAATGCCTGTATTATTCAGACTATGTCAAGGAGTTGTGTGCCTAGCCTATGTTCAATGCCTGTATTATTCAGACTATGTTTGTCAAGGAATTGTGTGCCTAGCCTATGTTCAATGCCTTCATTATTCAGACTATGTCAAGGAATTGTGTTCCTAGCCTATGTTCAACGCCTGCATTATTCAGACTATGTTTGTCAAGGAATTGTGTGCCTAGCCTATGTTCAATGCCTTCATTATTCAGACTATGTCAAGGAATTGTGTTCCTAGCCTATGTTCAATGCCTGTATTATTCAGACTATGTTTGTCAAGGAATTGTGTGCCTAGTCTATGTTCAATGCCTTCATTATTCAGACTATGTCAAGGAATTGTGTGCCTAGCCTATGTGCAATGCCTGTATTATTCAGACTATGTCAAGGAGTTGTGTGCCTAGCCTATGTTCAATGCCTGCATTATTTAGACTATGTTTGTCAAGGAATTGTGTGCCTAGCCTATGTTCAATGCCTTCATTATTCAGACTATGTCAAGGAATTGTGTGCCTAGCCTATGTGCAATGCCTGTATTATTCAGACTATGTCAAGGAGTTGTGTGCCTAGCCTATGTTCAATGCCTGTATTATTCAGACTATGTTTGTCAAGGAATTGTGTGCCTAGCCTATGTTCAATGCCTTCATTATTCAGACTATGTCAAGGAATTGTGTGCCTAGCCTATGTGCAATGCCTGTATTATTCAGACTATGTCAAGGAGTTGTGTGCCTAGCCTATGTTCAATGCCTGCATTATTCAGACTATGTTTGTCAAGGAATTGTGTGCCTAGCCTATGTTCAATGCCTGCATTATTCAGACTATGTCAAGGAATTGTGTGCCTAGCCTATGTTCAATGCCTGCATTATTCAGACTATGTTTTGTCAGAGTTATTGATCTTTATAGACTACATTTTCAGAAAGTTGAAGTTAGATGCTATCCTTTGCAGCTCAGATGC
The DNA here is from genome assembly GCA_031216915.1 of Pictodentalium vernedei. Lineage (NCBI taxonomy): Eukaryota > Metazoa > Mollusca > Scaphopoda > Dentaliida > Dentaliidae > Pictodentalium > Pictodentalium vernedei. Next base: position 865,513,993 of record CM062296.1, on the reverse strand, counting down.
AACTTGCTATAGAACAGTGTTAACATCATCACAATGTGTCATATTCAGTTCAGATGCAACGTGCTATAGAACAATGTTAACATCATCACAATGTGTCATATTCAGGTTCAGTCAAAAGAATACTCATTTTAACCCTTTACCCAACGTAGACGATATCAAAATTTATCACTTTAAATATCATTTTTTCAAATTTTTCAACAAATTTCAACAAAAGTTCCAACGAGGGGTCACATGGTATGGTTTTGTCAAAATCATTTGAAAAATAATATTTTTTCAACTGCAGAATTTGCATATTACGCGGGCGGATGCTGTCGATTCGTTAGGTGAAGGGTTAATGGCAATAGGATATCCACAACCCCAAAATATATCGTATGAAGTATAATTTGAAATTTATGTTCACCTCAATTGATACTTATGAAATTAAAACAAATATTTTAAAACTCAGAGATAAATGTTGTTTTAATTTCCCATTTTCTTCCCCTTATATTTCCATTTCACAAACGTACTCTGTGTCGTATTTTATTGATTTTATTTGTTATCCCTTTACCTAACACAAGTTGTTGACTAAATTCATCCAAGAAGTTTTTCATAAACATAGTGTTGGACTCTTCATTAGAAAAACCTTAAAAAGCTGATTAAATAAGGAGCCATGAAGTATCGTGGGTTGCAGACAACACTTTAAAAAACAAACCAAGTTTGTATAACTAATCATATTTTTTTCTTTCAAAACATAGCTTATGACCCTTCATTTTAACGGATGTGATGTGCTCATTCCAATGGTAAGTAACAAGCTATGTTTTGGAAGCAAAAAATCCAATTAAAACATTGTATCATGTGTTAGTTTCATGTATAGCTCTGACAGGTTACAGTAGATGAAGGGATAAAGCAAAACTGGAAAGAAATGTGAAATCTTATGGCAATTTCAGGGGGGTACACAGAACTGTCAGACTTGATAGTATGTTACATACAGGCAATCTTAGTCTTAGCGACTACAGCCCTCACATTTCCACCACGAGATCCTATTGATATTCGCACTCATAACACTCATCTTACATGGCTTGAATAGAAAGGTATTGTTGATTTATAATGTTACACACAGGGTTAAAATACAAAAGCTTCATTAGGTCGAGTTGAATGGTTCTGTGAGCTCTATTCCCATGTGGATAGACATCGAAGTGATGCAGAGCTTGTATACTATGGTAAACAAGTTCTGTTTCACTGGTAAAATAGGACCCAGTCACTAATGCTTGGGGTGGAAGTCCTCTAAAATGGATAACATTGGTGTAAACGATTGACAAAACTTGACTTTATCTCCATGTTGTGGTCACGATTAGCCATTGTGCATAATAATGTGACCTTAAACACCAATAAATAAGTAAATAATTAAATTTAAAAAGCTGACTAAGCTCCACCCCCCCCCCCCCAATTATAGAATCCTGACTACGCCCCTGGAATCACGTGGGAGAGGCAAGCTTGCACATTCTCACTCAGCCCTGGACCACACCACACCCTAGTGTCAATGACACACCGCCCTTTAGCTGCAGTGCCTTTGGTTACTATCAAATAACAGTCAATTCTCGTATTGAATTCACCCGATTCCTCTTGCCACAGGCACAGGGACCATATTGCGAAACCGATTCGCTGGATGGTCACACAGAACTTGGAAAGACTCCCACACTGTTAGTCAACTGCACTTGTTAAAAATCCTATAATAACTTGAGCGGGCACGAGACCTGTAGTGTCAAGAAAACAAAGTCTGTGGTTGCCTTCTGCCGCAGCATAAGGTCATATCGCAAAATTTAACTGGTTCACTGGATATCCACACAGAAGGTGGAAAAACTTGCAACCAGTCAGTCAAATGGACTGGTTAAAAATCAATCGTCTGAATAATAACTATTCAAGAACCCCGACTGTCGTCTTCATTATGGGCTAACCATGACAATATTCGGGGCCATCCAGATACTGGAGGGACAGACTTGCACATCCTCATTTTGTGATTGAGGGCACTAAAACAAGTTCCAACGAAACACCTAACCCTAGCTCCACGCTGACTCTGCTTACCTTTGAATAACAGTAAATTATCACACTGAATTAACCCGATTCACACCATTGGGCCATATTGCGAACCCTAACTGGTTCAGTGGATGTCCACAACAAAGGTGGAAAGACCTCAAACCAGTTCTTCAAATGCAAATGATGAGAAATCCATTAAATAATAACAAAAACAAGAGGCCCCAGGGGGCCTGAGGGCACTCACCTGACATAGTAACCTAAATATCAACCCACAGAATTGATTTCAACAAGTTGCATCTGCTCCTCCTAAGAAAAGCTTATACCAAATATCCAAAGATTCTGATCAGTGGATCTAAAAAAAGATTTTTAAAGAATATTCCTCATATTGAACTAAGTTATAATTCGGGCTCCCACAGGGAGCCCATATATGAAGCCAGGGACTTGGCTTTAACAAACCTGAACTGAATCTCACACCGCTAAGGATGCTGCACACCAAATATCAAAACATTCCGACTGCTGGATCTGAAGAAGAAGATTTTTAAAGAAAATTCCTCATTTTGAACCAAGTTACAATTTGAGCTCCTACAATCAGCCCAAATATGGACCTAGCGACATGGCTTGAACAAACTTGAATCTTACCCCCCTAGGGATGCTGCATAAAAAATATCAAAAGCATTCATCTGCTGGCTCTGAAGAAGATTTTTAAAGAAAATTCCTCATTTTGAACTAAGTTGTCATTCAGACTCCCATAGTGAGCCCAAATATGAACCAAGGGACGTGGCTTGAACAAACTTGAATCTCACCCCCCTAAGGATGCTGCATAACAAATATCAAAACATTCCGACTGCTGGATCCAAAGAATATTTTTAAAGAAAATTCCTCATTTTGAACTAAGTTATCATTCGGGCTCCCACAGTGAGCCCAAATATGGACCCAGGGACTTGGCTTGAACAAAATTGAATCACCCCCCCCCCCCCCCCACCCCCTAAGCATGGTGCATACCCAATATCAAAAGATTCAGCCTGCTGGATCTTGAGAAGAAGATTTTCAAAGAAATTTGCCTGAAATGCACTAAGTTCAAATTTGGGCTCCTATACTGAGCCCAAATATAAACCCAAGGTGCTGATTTGAACAAACTTGAATCAGATCCACCCCACAATATTGCATCCCAAATATCAAAAGATTCTGCCTGCTGGATCTGGAGAAGAGGATTTTCAAAGAAATTTGCCTGAAATGCACTAAGTTCAAATTTGGACTCCTATACTGAGCCCAAATATAAACCCAGGGGTCCGATTTGAACAAACTTGAATCAGATCCGCCCCACAATGTTGCATACCAAATATCAAAAGATTCTGCCTGCTGGATCTGGAGAAGAAGATTTTTTTAAAGAAATTTGCCTGAAATGCATTAAGTTCAAAATCGGGCTTCTATACTGAGCCCAAATATGAACCCAGGGGGCCAATTTGAACAAACTTGAATCAGATCCATCCTACAATATTGCATACCAACTATCAAAAGATTCTGCCTGCTGGATCTGGAGAAGATTTTTTAATGTTTTTCCCATTGCCTACAGTGTTAAAAAGTGCAGACTCAGCACTTTTTCAAAGTCCCGAAACTGTACCCTATGATAAAACCGATGGCAATTTTTTTTTTACCAATTCTTTCTGTTGGTCCTAAGGAAGCTTCACACCAAATGAAAATTCTTGGTTCCGTGCAGTTTTGGAGATATGGGCGTTTTAATTTTTTTCTATTTTTAGCTCCTGCGGTTCCCACGGGTTTACGGGAAAACAAAATTTGGCATAAATTAGGTATTTATGACCCAATAAGCCCTCACATAAAATTTGGTTCAAATCAGCCTCTCGGTTCGGAAAATAGAAACTTTGGGCAGGGCCAAAAATTTTGCCCTCCCATAACGACGCCAAATATAGCCCATCAAACTTCTCTTGAACAAATCTGAGTCTACAACTCAAAAGGAAGTTGCATACCAAATATCAAGTCTCTGCTACTGCTGGTTCATGAGAAGAAGATTTTTTAAGATTTCAGCACACTTTTTGGGTGTGGCCCTACCAAGGGGCGAGGCAACTTGATTTGAACAAATCAAATTGCGATGTCATAACAAACTATTATCTCAAATATCAATTAAATTGGTTCAGCAGTTTGGGAGGAGAAGATGCAAACACCATGTTCACGGACGACGGCGGACGGTGAGTGATCACTATAGCTCTCCTGACTGAAAGTCAGGTGAGCTAAAAAACCCAGACCATAATTGTCGTTAATTGGCAAACTTAATTCTAACCATTGACTTAACCTGTTTCACATCATTAGGCCATATCGCAAAATCTAACTGTTTCACTGGATGTCCACAAAGATGGAAAGACTCCCAACCAGTTAGGCAAATGCATTCGTTTAACCCTTTGCATACATAACGGCCAAAACAGGCCATCGCTATTCTCAAAAATCGCCAATTAATTTTCATTATTTTTTTCATTTTTTATCTCAAAAACATAGGTTATGACCCCTCATTGGAACGAGCTCGTCGAGGGGTCGTAACCTCTGTTTTTGATACAAAAAATGAAAAAAATTAGTTATTCAAGAATTATTTTTGCAAGTGTCGTCTGCTTTTCAGGTTAGGTCAAGGGTTAAAATCTCAACTATAGTCTTTAATGGACTATGATGCGTTACGATGGGGCAAACTTGCACATCTGTGGTGGCTCTTGTGTGTGTGGGGGGGGGGGGGCCCTGACCCCTCGTTTTTGCCGGAGCCATATTAAAATGCGGCATCGATATTCAACTTATGGCCCTTCCGATTAATAATGCGTGCTCCCACGAAAAAAAAAGGATGTTACACTAAGAATACATCGTTTACAACACTTGAATTCATGGTAGCGAGAACAACACGATTTCGACGGATACATTTTCCGGACTATTTTTAGGAAAGGCCACCCGCCACTCTCCCACCGCTGCCTAATCTTCATCATTTATTACTTATTATTATACTGATTTAGAGAACTATATCCGATACTTTACTTTTTAAATAAAAAATGACTTGGATCGGGTGAGGTTTCCCTCCGAGGCGTTTTGTTGAAGAGGATTCTGTCCGTGTGTAAGGAGAGAGACTGGGTCCATAGAAAAATTTGTTCCGGCCCTGTTATCAGATAGTATTGGGTATTATTAGGTGTTATTGGGTATTATTGGCTGTTATTGTGTAGTATTGGGTGTTTTGGGGTAAATCGACGTGCCAAATATTAACCCAAGCACTCGATTTGAACTTCCCTAGAGATGTTGTGTACCAAATATGAAAGCATTCTGACTGTTGGATCTGAAGAAGAGAATTTTTAAAGAAATTTCTTCATACTGCACTAAGTTAAAATTTGGGCTACCATAGTGCGCCCAAATATTAACCTATGGATCCGATTCGAACAAACTTAAATCTGCCCCCCCCCCCCCCCCCTCCCCCCCTTTAGAGATGTTGTATACCAAATATGAAAGCATTCTGACTACAAGTGACTAGTGGATCTGGAGATTTTTGAAGAAATTCCCTCACATTGTACTATGTTAAATTTCAGATATGGAGCTCAAATATAAACCCAGGCACTCGAATTGAACAAACTGGAATCTCCCCCACCCCCCCCCCCCCCCCCCCCCCCCCCTTCCCCCCTCTAGAGATAACAAATATGAAAGCATTCCGACTGTTGGATCTGAAGAAGATTTTTAAAGAAATTTCCTCAAAGTGCACCAAGTAAAAATTTGGGCTACCATAGCGAGCCCAAATATAAATCTAGGGATCTGATTTGAACAAACTTCAATATGAGCCCCTAGAGATGTTGCATACCAAATATGAAAGCATTCTGACTGGTGATTTTGGTCCAAAATTTCGAAGTCTGCTACGGGACCCCAAATTTTCAGCCTAAATATGAACCCAGGTATTTGGCTTCAACAAACTTGAATCTCACCCCCCTAAGGATGCTGCATACCAAATATCAAAACATTCTTATTGCTAGATCTGAAGAAGAAGATTTTTCAAAAATACTCCTCATACTGCACTAATTTTTTTCAAAGTCCCCAAAAAGTACCCCATGATAAAACCGATGGCAATTTTTTTTATCATTCCATTCTGTTGGTCCTAAGGAAGCTTCACAACAAATAAGAATTCTCAGTGCTGTGTAGTTTTGGAGATATGGGCGTTTTCATTTTTTCTATTTTTAGCTCCTGTGGTTCCCACAGGGCTATGGGGAAAAAATTTCGGCATAAATTAGGTACTTATGACCCAATAAGCACTCATGTAAAATTTGGTTCAAATCGGCCTCGCGGTTTGGAAAAATAGAAATTTGGGGCGGGGCCAAAATTTTTGCCCCTCCTTTAACATCGTCAAATATAGCCCCTCCAACTTCTCTTGAACAAACTTGAGTCTACACCTCAAAAGGAAGCTGCATACCAAATATCAAGTCTCTGCTATTGCTGGTTCTTGAGAAGAAGATTTTTTAAGAATTGGAGCATTTTTGCCCCATCCCTCTGCTCAATGTGAGCCGAAACCTAATTTGACAAAAAATCAAAGTCCGCATACATAACCCCTTTTCACATGAAATTTCATTAATATGCGGCCAGTGGTTTGGGAGAAAAAGCCCAAACACCACCTCCACGACGGACGCCGGACGAAAAGTGATCAGAATAATGACAAAAGTATACAAAACCCGAATTTACCCACTTTTGGAATTTTAAAAAAAAATATTTTGCTTTTGATGACAAAGAAATTGCCAGCCGCATAAGTAAGGGTTAACAAGGAATAGATCGGTAATTTGAATGTTCGAGTTGTGAATAAAAGACTCCATACTCGGAGAAAGCATATTTATCATTTCATTACTAACGTGGTGAGAAGGTTTACTGACGTTTCGGCCTTGGGACGTCAGTAAACCTCCAAGATTAATTTATCCGTAAAAATCCATGAAATAATGCAGGAATTAATTATATTTTATATTATTTGTAAGCACAAATAAAGTTTGTTCACTGATGTTGAAGACGCATCGAAATGAATGAAATACAAGATTTTCCCAGTAAGTGTTATTTTGACAAAACAAAAAGCCACAGCTGTCTGTCGCTGTTGCTACAAGTCTTTTGATACTTTGTTTGACACTTCAGGTTAAAAGTAACTGATGAACTTTTTGAGTTTGCTTATACAAGCTTTTCGGAATAGAAGTGACCGATGGACTGTTTGTATGTGTTGATACAGCACTCTCGATACGGTATCTTTGGTGACTTCTGATCTACCGGGTCAGGGTTTTTTCGGCCTCGGGAACATTCGGCCCCGAATGTTCTCGGAAAAATACCTGGGGCCGAATGTCCCCACTTTTGAGGCCGAATGTTCCCACTTCCCGACGACCATGGGCGCAGATCATCGGGGGGAAGGGGGTGGGGGGGGGGGACGTTCCCCCAGATCTCATCTGGGGAGGTGGGGCATGGTATGCCATGTCCCCCCCACCACCACCACCACTGGGGGACATGGTATGACATGTCCCCCACTATGTTCCCCCACTGTCGCACCCTCTCATCAATTTTGTTTGAATAATTCTGAGATATGAAGACTCGGCGGAACATGTGCGAATCGCTTGTTAGTCCATTGTGGCTCAACTCTGTATGAATGACGCATTTGCACCAGTCAACCCACTTCTGACGTCATACACTCCACGTGCACAGTCTAATTTTAGCTTGAATAACTTCACGTTGGAACCGCAAAATCCACTTGTTTGGTATTTTCCGTGAATAGGGCCTGAAATCCACCGCACAGTTGAATTGTGTTAATCTAATAGGGAACGCCCGGTAAAGCTGTAACAATTATGGTTCAGCATTTTGACAAAATTATAACAGGCTGTTGAAAATATTTTTTTCTACTAAAGAATTAAGAGAAATTATACCCCAGAGGCCACCAGAATGTACCATTTGATAGCGCAATTTAAAATTTTTTTTGGGGGGGGGGGGACAACCCCCCCCCCCCCCCCCCCCAAACTCCCCTAGGCCGGCTCGTGCCTGCGGCACTCGCTGCAGATGCTTTTGGCATCTATCCGTCCCCCTCACTTTTTGGAACAGATCTGCACCCATGCCGACGACAATGAGTTCAGATTTTTTGTGTTTTCTGAAGAGACAAGGGTGCCCCCCCCTGGCTCTCCTGCCCTTTTGATAAAGAATCACAAATGGTTCAAATCAATGTCATTGCAACTGATCTGGCACAAGAAAATTCACTGAGATATTCTAAATTATGCCAAAAGCTCGAGACAGCATTAACTGTATACAGAGATAAGTTCTATAAAACCTAGCTATGCCGAAAGATGCTTTGGATATCCTTAATTTGTCTGATATCGGGCATGTCACGGAGTTTAGCTTTTCGGTGAGCACGCTTTCTTTGGCGAATTAGAAGTCAGAGTTTATTGTGGAACCATTTGGGCTGGTGAAATCTAATAGTAACGATTTTGTTAGGTATAAATATATGGGCTTTATTTAATGTGACATCGGTTAGTGATGATGCAATGGACGTACTGTTCTTGTCAGTCAGCAAGTGTGACCAGTTAATCTCTGAGAGTTCTCTATTCATTTCGGTATAGTTGCCCAGGTCATAAGACCAAACGAGGCACTTATGTTGCTTCGGGGTTTCTAATCTGAGGTTGACGGTCGCTATAGTAGGGCTGTGGTACCTTACACTATTTTCAAGGAAGGAATCTGCAACTTCAGCATTAACGATTATGACATTTTAGGTGCGAGATGTAAATATTTCTATTTTTATTTGCAGCTTAAGTTGTATTAATTATACTTAGAGACAGTAATAAGGAAGTATTTCTATTCTATTCGAACTGTGTGTTGTCAACCAATTAATTCCCTAATCCATATTAACAGTCAATAGTATTAGAAATTATCTCATTCGGCAGGTAAGATAATAGAGGTTATTAGGTTGTTATTGAAAAATACTGATCAATTAACACCTCTTAATATCCCTATTATCTATCCTGGCGGATGAGATAATCCCCTTCACTTATTGACTGTTAATATAGGAGGCCGAAACATCCAGGGCCGAAACGTCCTGAGGCTGAAACGTCGGTATGGCGGTGTGAATGCTCAGGGGAAAATGGATGACCATAAACGCTTCATTCTGTTTGTCCGACACGTTGTTGTGATCACATGGGTTTTGGGGTGAAGTTGTGAATGATTTCGTTTCCCACGATCTGAAATCTTCAAACATTTCACTGCTGTTTTTGAATCTGGCTGGCGATGTAATGTACAACTCACGATACATTCACAGGAAAATATTCAACTGACAATGTGATAAATGTGGGACGCAGTCCATAGTAGTACTGTTGAATTCCAAAACTGTACAATGTGACGCAAGTGTCAGCAAGGGATTAATACGCCACCAATTCGAACTACTATTATTTGGTTGGTGACAATCAGAACAAAAAAGTGGAAAATTATATTTGAAAACAAAAATATATTCACATCACATCAGCATACATTACAGTCGTCACAATTGTATATTTACGAAAAAATAATTTTACTGTCGCCAAACTATATCAGTGACGTAAAGAAGGCTTGATGAAGTCTGCTACGAAAAAAGAAAACCAATGTCAAGGTGAATTATCAGAAAGGTTTCTTCCTGTTCCCCAAATATTGAGAAATGTTGTACCATCGTAAATTTAAATATCTCCCTCACACAACCGCATTGTGAAAAAGACGGATCAACGTCAACGTCGATTTTGAGTGCTGTCAGCACCAAAAGGTTGCGAAAATCTGTGTGTGTTGACATGCTGTGCTTTGAAGATTTCTAGTCTATTAGAGTAATTCCACTAGGTGGACAAAAATTCACAGGAATTACCAAAATGAGATCACAACGTGTCACAAGTGTTTTGATAAGTGAACTTAATAACCAACACAATTCCGACATTGTTCAGACCGGTAACCCTCCACCTACAAAATTAGTATTGGTAAGCAGATCAGTCATTCATGTTCTTAAATCTCATGACAAAACAATAGTCAAGTCTCCCCAAACAGCAACTATGGAAGGCCAATAGTTCCAAAACAAATAAAGCATACCAAATCATGTACATAAATGAAATGAAAGCCAGGATTTCTAACTGAGTGTAGCCGATTGGTGAAAGTATTCTGCATGTAGGACAGGTCATTTTTTGTTGTTTTGGCCACACTTGAACATTCAAATGACACTTGGCAGCTGTCAATGTTCATGCAAACCCAGAAATGGACACATATAACACTAAATGAGAAAGTTGGGCAGTTCACCCTTTTTTGGTGTATCAACCTCATCGTATGTTATCAATTTGATACAGATCTCATGCAAAATGGCACAGGATTGTGGGTGGTATGGTCACAGCAGACTCACAAAAGCCACACTGGACATTCTTCATTTTTCACTGATGCACCCTCTCATGACTCCATACTTACTCTTCTGAACTGTGTGGATTTGACCCCTGGTGACCTTCATAAAAGGTTAAAGAACACAAGAAAAATGGCAGCCCTTTAAATTGAAGGCATCCTGAATTACAATTTGTCGTGGTCTGTTACTTGCAAGAATGATAAAAAAAGGTCTCCGAGTCTGTACTGGAAGGATTGCAGAATTTGACTATTCAACATATTTAAGGTATTTTATTGTCTAAAATCTGGTTGGTTACTTATGCCATAGCAGACTTTCAGGCGGCGTTATCTACCACATGGCAGCAAATCCACGGCAAATTTCAGTTTCCACATGTTCTATGTTTCATTCCAAGCATTTTGGTATATTATTTATTAGAGTTATTCATTTTGACCAAAGTTAGGTTGGACGTCCCCCTCAATAAACTCTGCCCAAATGTAATGAAATATGTGTACTATCGAATGCAGCTGGTAATAAGGGTGAAAGCTTGATATATATTCCTATTTTCGTGTTTAGAGTTCCCAATAAAACTTACGGGTGAATTTTACAACAGATTTGATTTATTTATTTATTTTATTGGTGTTTAAGGTCATATACTTATGCACAATGGCCAATCAGGACCGTGACAGTTTTATGGGTGGAGGAAGCCAGAGTACCTGGAGAGAAGCACTGGGAAACTGCGAGCAGCTGCCCGCTCCCCAACATCGTAACTCCGCACTGCAGCACAGGGTTAGATTGGTTAAAGACATGCGCACCATCGACGAGCAGTACGCCTTAGTACGCTGTGTCATCGAGCCCCCATGTGGGCAATCAGGGTTAAGTGCCTTGCCCAAGAACACAACGCGGGAGTCTGAATTGATTACTCAGACGGTCACCCATCCGAGGATTAACCAGGCTTGACGTTAATTAACTTCGGTGATCTGACGATAACAGATTTGAATGGGAGGAATCTGAATGTAGGGGGTAGCCACTACGTTCAGATCACTGAACTATTAAAATACGAGCCTCCAAATTTCAATACCCTATCATCTGCTTAATATACTTTCAAATAAATATTTTATACCGCATACCAGTGCACACTGGAAAGACTCAATTAAGCTAAATTTTAAGACATTGAATAATGTTTTATTACATGTATACATTAAAACAGTTTCTCATTTGTGTGGATTCGAATATGTATATTTAGATATGCTTTAGACGCGTAGACTTTATTACATATAGTACATTTAAATGGTCTCTCACCTATGTGAATTCTAATATGTCTATTTAGAGATGTTCTAAAAGCGAAAGTTTTATTACATATAGAGCATTTAAATGGTCTTTCACCTGTGTGAGTTCGGAGATGTTGCTTAAGATCTGATTTACTTCTGAAGGCTTTATTACATATAGTACAATTAAATGGTTTCTCACCTGTGTGGATTGTCATATGTTTAACTAGAGATGTTTTAGACGTAAAGACTTTATTACATATAGTACAATTAAATGGTTTTTCACCCGTGTGAGTTCTGAGATGTGGCTTTAGATCTGATTTACGTCTGAAGGCTTTATTACATATAGTACATTTAAATGGTTTCTCAACTGTGTGGATTGTGAAATGTTTTTTTAGAGATGCTTTAGAAGTAAAGACTTTATTACATGTTGCACAATTAAATGGTTGTTCACCTGTGTGACTTCTGAGATGTTGCTTAAGATCTGATTTACTTCTGAAGGCTTTATTACATATAGTACAATTAAACGATTGTTCACCTGTGTGAGTTCTGAGATGTGGCTCAAGTTCTGATTTACTTCTGAAGGCTTTATTACATATAGTACATTTAAATGGTTTCTCACCTGTGTGGATTGTGATATGTTTTTTGAGAGATGCTTTAGAAGAGAAGACTTTATTACATGTTGCACAATTAAATGGCTTTTCACCCGTGTGAGTTCTGAGATGTTGTTTAAGATCTGATTTACTTCTGAAGGTGTTATTACATGTAGTACAATAAAATGGTCTCTCACCTGTGTGGATTCTGATATGTTTAAGTAGAGATGTTTTAAAAGTGAAAGCTTTATTACATATAGTACAATTAAATGGTTTTTCACCTGTGTGAGTCCTGAGATGTTGCTTAAGACCTGATTTACTTACAAAGACTTTATTACATCTAGTACATTTAAATGGTCTCTCACCTGTGTGGATTCGGATATGTACATCTAGATATTCTTTAGAAGCGAAGACTTTATTACATATAGTACATTTAAATGGTTTTTCACCTGTGTGAGTTCTGAGATGTCGATTAAGATGCAATTTCCTTCTGAAGGCTTTATTACATGTAGTACAATTAAATGGTTTTTCACGCATGTGAGTTTGGAGATGTCGCTCAAGATGTGATTGTCTCCCACCTGTGTGAGTTCGGAGATGTAAATTTAGCTCGGATTTACTTCGGAAGGCTCTATTACATACACTACATTTAAATGGTCTCTCACCTGTGTGAGTTCTAAGATGTATAGTTAGAGTTGACTTTGTGCTGAAGGATTTATTACACACACCACACATGAATGGTCTCTCATCCGTGTGAATTTTGAGATGTGAACTAAACTCTGATTTACTTCTGAAGGTTCTATTACATATACTACATTTAAATGGTCTCTCACCTGTGTGAGCTCTTAGATGTATAGTTAGACGTGACTTTGTGCTGAAGGCTTTATTACACACACCACATTTGAATGGTTTTTCACCTGTGTGAGTTCTGAGATGTGAATTAAGCTCCGATTTACTTCGGAAGGCTCTATTACATACAGTACATTTAAATGGTCTCTCACCTGTGTGAGTTCTTAGATGTATAGTTAGAGTTGATTTTGTGCTGAAGGCTTTATTACACACACCACATTTGAATGGTTTTTCACCTGTGTGAGTTCTGAGATGTAAATTAAGCGCTGATTTACTGTTGAAGGATTTATTACACACACAACATTTGAATGGTTTTTCACCTGTGTGAGTTCTGAGATGTAAATTAAGCACTGATTTACTTTTGAAGGCTTTATTACATACACTACATTTAAATGGTTTTTCACCTGTGTGAGTTCTGATATGTATAGTTAGATTTGACTTTCTGGTGAAGGCTTTATTACATGCACTACATTTGAATGGATTTTCGTCTGTGTGAGTTCTGATGTGTCCTGATAGATCTGACTTACTACTGGAGGCTTTATTAGATATACATTTAGATGGTGTCTCACCCGTGTGAGTTCTGAGATGTGAACTAATCTCTGATTGACTTCTGAAGGCTATGTTACATATACCAGATGTAAATGTTTTCTCACCTGTGTGAGTTCTGATATGCAGGGTTAGATGTGATACATTTCTGAAGTCTTTTTTACATATATTACATTGGAATGTTTTTTCATCACAGTGATTTCTGAGATGTGTAGTAGAATGTGTATTTGACCCTAACGTTCTTCTGTAACACACATCATGTTTCAATGTCTCTTCATAAGTTTTGCAACTAGGATGTAAATTAAACTCAGATTGATTCACAGCGGCATTGTTATTACATAATTCTGATTTATGTGTACTGTTAATGGTGTGAGTTTGGAGATGAGCGAGATAAAGTTCTCTACAGAAAGTTTTGTTACAAACATCACAAATGAATGATTTCTCATCCGCATGGATTCCTGAAATTTTGATAAGTTCCAGTTTCTCAGAAGTTTTGTGACTCATTTTACATTGAACTGATTCCTCATCAGTGTTGTGTATAAGTTGATGACTGTCAGTTTGTTCCATTTCACACTGAAGGTTGTGAGCCATTTCACACTGAAGGGATTCACTGTCAGTGGTGTATCTAATCTCATGTATGGCAGTCTGATCCATTTCACATTGAAGGGATTCCTTGTCAGTGCTGTATCCAATCTGATGGGTGCCAGTCTGTCTCATCTCATATTGAAGGGATTCATTGTCAGTGTTGTATCTAATCTGATGGGAGTCCAGTGATTCCATATTGTAAGGTTTCTTTTGACTTATGTTAAATGGACTTGCAGGAGAAGAGTTTCTGTGATGTTTATCTTCAACTCTATGTATTGGCTTCACCTTCTTTACAGTACTTTTTCCTATATTATATTGTTCATTGCAATGTTCAGTGATTATAAACATATCACTAGTACTGTGAAACATTTACCTCTAGATCACAATTAGTACTCACGCCAAATACACAATCTTAGAAATCCCCTCTTTATTTTATCACTGATGCTGTTAAATCTGTTTTAAGGAACTCAAGAGAAGACAAGCATTAACAGTATTCTCATAGAATGATCATCCATCCAGTACCTTGAATTATAAAATGAAATAAATTGTTTTCAACACCAACATACTAAACATTTGTAGGGCTGTCACGATTTTTCAATTTAGGAATCGATTAATTGTCGCAAATAATCGATGATGATCGATTAATCATACCTAAATGACCCCCCCTCCCTCTCTTTGACGTCGATAAAAATGAAGTTCAAGTCAGCTGACCTACCTCAAGGAAACAACAAAGACGATCCTTTTTTAGGTACATTCAAAGCTTTGATGTTCGCAACTGCCGACCGGTCTTGATTATCACACTGACGGTTCAAAAGTTCAGAACATCAAAGCTCTGATGAATGTACCTGAAAGACAATTGCTTCCAACAGCTTCTTGGGGGTTTAACATCGATGTTCTTAACTCTGTACCTTTAGAAACAATAGTTTTTTCATCAAATTTTCTTTTATTAAACGTCTAAAACGGGATACAATTTACCGATTATTCGACAACGAAAAATACTAATAGATTTCGTCGTGACCGATCAACAGTCGATTAATCGTGACAGCCCTAAACATTTGTCGAGGATTTCTTGCCACTTCATTTTAAAACTGTGAACAATTATGTTGTTATACTATGAGTACACTTGTTTTTAACTTGAAAATAAAACACTCAATCTTCATGGCTTGTATTCTTGAAAAAAATTAATTTAATAATATTGTTAAAAATAATTATCTACAAACATATATCCAGTATTGTCCTTAACACCTCTACGAATCATAATTGGTGTTCACATAAAATCTATAAATTCACTCTATTTCACCTTCAATAATGTTAAATCTCTTTCAGGGAACTCAAACATAACAGGTGTCTACATTCTTCTCACAGAATAATCATGCAAATTTGTGGCTTGATACATGGTGTTGATTTGAGGATATTTTGTATTCTGAAAAAAACTAGATGGTGTCACTTGTGTGCAAAGCATACTATAGTGTATACCCGCATTTGCATCCTTGACTTTGTATGAATGCTTGATACAAAGATGAAATGTATTATATGACACACTAAAATCATATTGAGTGGCACAGGAGACACAGCTTCATGCACACCTAGACTCCATTCCAACATTTGAGCATGGTTTTAGCGTTTCGAATTACATACATGTACCCTGGGAGCCTTTCGCCAGAAACGGTCTAAGAAAACATGAAAGTGGCAACAGTGGCACAGCCTTGTGGCACCCCAAAAATCCGAAACCTTCATGCACATCTACAGACCCTACTGCAACATTTGATCATAGTTTTAGCATTTCAAATTACATACTCTAGGAGCTTTTCGCCACGTGGCACCCGAAAAAAAATGAAACCTTTGTGCGCATCTACATACCCTACTGCAACATTTGAGCATGGTTTTAGGATTTCGAATTACATACCCTAGGAGCCTTTTGCTGGAAACGGTCTAAGAAAACACGAAAGTGGCAACCTTGGTGCAGCCACGTGGCAGCTGAAAAATCTGAAACCTTCGTGCGTATCTACAGACCCCACTGCAACATTTGAGCATGGTTTTAGCGTTTCGAATCACATACCCTAGGAGCCTTTCGCCGGAAACGGTCTAAGAAAACATGAAAGTGGCAACAGTGGCACAGCCACATGACACCTGAAAAATCTGAAACCTTCGTACACATCTACAGATCATTTAGCAACACCCTAGTGCAGTTATAGAACTCTGAATTACATAGGTTGGGATTATTCGAAAGAAAAGTGAAAAATATAAATTTTATAGTAAATTTCCTTTCTGATTATACCAACCGCAATTGTTTACTACAGGCTTGCACTACAGTGGAAGAACCTAACTTGGATAAAATACTCTCTATTTTAATCTTTTCCAAGAGATTTGGGAAAGAAAAGTGGTGTAAAAACACCACGAAAAAATAAGTCAAAACTGGGTTGAATGTCATCGGCACACGCTCTTCCATAGTACAAATCCACGACTACTGTAAAACAGTGCGCAGTGCGTCAATTCGTCATTCTTTTGATTCCGATAACACAGGAGTTATGTGATCAGCGGGGAGGAAGGATTCTTACCTGAATAAGAAGACGGGAGGGCCTTGCGGTAGGTATAATAAGAAAGGAAATTTACTATAAAATTTATATTTCTTATCAACCTACCTCACTTGTTTACTACAGGCTGAATAGATAAAAGGATGGAGGAAATCACATAACCAACCCACACATAACTCAACAGCACTGGAACCGTGGACAGAGGAAGAGATACCTAGGCCTATCAAACCATATCATCACAAACATTAGAAAAGACAATGAAAGGTGAGGAGTATTGTGAAGTGCGACGCACAGACAGAAAGGGCAGTAACAACACAGAGCTGGAACTGACCCTGAAAAAGCTGAAAGGCTGGGATAGACAACAGCCTGAGCCGAAGAAAGAGGGCCCCCAAGGACCAAGGGCCTCTATCGGCTCCTGCAACTGTCGCAGATAAAAGGAGAATGTAGCATTTCTCCAGTAAGCTGCCAGTATAACATCCGTCATCCGACAACATGACAGAGTTATTAAAAGACGAAGACAATGCACGCACCTCGTGACAGAAAAAACAATTGGTAATACAATCACCAGTAGCTAGACGAGCGGAAGCTGCACAAATAGCAAGACAAATCCATCGAGACATGGATGCAGGTGAGATCTGGCATGTGAGAAAACGCATATTCATCTTGGATAAAGGCGCGAACGCCCCCCACCCCCAAGCAGAGCAGCACCCAAGAAAGCGACCATCTTGGAGTAAACTGCAAAGTCCTAGGCCTTTTCAAGGAAAAGAGCTGAACAAGCTTGGTGAGGCAAGGATGAGTGTCGAAACAATGCGGTACCACATATGAAAAAAGGTCTCCGAAGCATGGACTTGTACCCATTGCTGGAGACCCCCAGAAACAAACATAAACCAGAAACTCCGCAAGCGGTGTGACCGAAGGAGTGACCGAAGCAACAGAGTGATCGCACACCATCGACAGAAGAACCTTCCACCTAGCCACAGAGGCTAAACCAGTGGAGTGAGTGCCTCCTTGAAGAAGAAAAGCAACTCCACTGCATGTCTCGAAAAACCACTATGGAGGAGACAGAACCCGATAAAAGACATGTGCGAAGGCACAATGAAGTCAGGTCAACTTGAAACCTCCTCGGGCGACTTTGGCAAAGAAAGTTGCGATGTAGAGGGAGACATGCCGGAACAGCTGCTAACAGAGAGCGGAGCAGATTGATCCACACCCACCAAGGCGATGGGTGTGATCGAAAGGATTCAACGACTGCAGGTTCATATTTGGGAGAGAACCTGAGGCGGAATTGGAACCGGCAGGAAGGCGTAGCCGACAAGACCGTCCCAAAGGAGGGCCAGAGCGTCCACAGCAAAAGCCAGAGTATCTGGACATGGGGACACGAAAGTGTCCACCTGATGATTCCAACGAGCCACAAAGAGATCGATGGAACCCGCCATGTGGAGGATGCACTCGGTGGAAAAGAACCTGCCCCGTCGGGACAGGGAGTCGGCTAGGACGTTCAGACGGTCGGAACGGAAATGTGACGAACAACACACCGGCATTGACATCCTGATCGAGCAGTAGAAGATCCCGAGCCAATTCGTACATTGAAACCGAGTACATGCCGCCCTGGTCCCAAATGTAAGCAACCACAGTCAAATTGTCGAACAACAGAAGGACAGGTGAAAAATCCACTGCCTGAAACTCAGAAGAAGAGCAAGAAGTTCTGATGGCTGATGTGTAGAGATGCCCGATCCTGGTCTCACATCCTGTGAAGGGAAAGACCTAGAGGATCCAACATCGCACCCCATCCGAGATCGCTGACATCTGCCGTCAGAACGCGATCGGATGTGGGTAAGTCCAACAGGACACCCTGCGTGATCCACTGAACATTCGTCCAGTGGAGAAAGTGAGGATAAGAGAATCTGGTAACTGAAGCACCAGATCCAGAGTATCGACATTCGGCCTCCAACGACTGAGCAGAAAGTGTTGGAGAGGTCTAGACACGCAGCTGACCTAGAGGAATGAGATCCGTCACCGAACCGCAGAGACTGATCAGCCGGAGAATACTCCGTGCCGTCGCGGATGTGGACTGGGACAGAGTCAGAGCAAAAGCTGCGAGAATCACAGCCTTGGCCTGGGGAACCGCCATCCAAATGAATTGGGTGCGGAAAGCCATCCCCAGATGACAAAAGGACTGAGAAGGGACCAGTTCCGACCTCTCCTCGTTGACTCTGAATCCAAGCGACGTGAGCAAGCTCAACAGAGTGGCGACATCTGACTCCAGTAAGGCAGCATTGGAATGCCTCTGGAGGATATCGTCTAGATATGCCGAAGAAGTCACCCTGGACTGTGTGCGATAGAAAGCTATCACATGCGACATCAGTCAGGTGAAGGCCCAAGGAGCCAGGTTGAGGCCGAAAGGCATGGCCTTGAACTGGTAAACTCACCCCAGAAAAGTGAACCTGAGATACTTCTGTGACGCCCGATGAATCGGAACGTGAAAGTAAGCGTTTCGCAGGTCGAAGCTGGAAGCGAAATCTTCCTGGTGAATTGAACGGCGGACCGACCTGAAAGTCTCCATGTTGAACTTGGGAGCAATGATAGACTGGTTCAGTCTTTCTTCGGCACCAAGAACAGGCGGGAATAGAACCCCACTGACTGAATGTTTGTGACGACCTCGATCGCCCCCTTTGTCAGGAGATTGTCTATTTCCGTGGACAAAAGTTCCTGACGTAAAACGTCTGATGGAACTGTGGTTGGATGAGGCACCCTGGACAGAGTGGGGTGCCTTCGGAAGGATATTCGCAGCCCGGACCGAACAACATCTAACACCCACGGATTGGATGTGATGGTGGCCCAATGGTCTGCAAACTCTGCTATCCTTCCTCCAACCTGGGACGAGTCGAGGTGAGGACCTTCATTTCGAGCCCCGACGAGGCCCGCGAGAGGAGAACCCATCTCCTCAACTGAATGAAGAATCCTGATATTTCCCTTTAGTCTGCCGACGCTTACCCTTACCCCTTGAGTAAGAAGTAGAAGTGGTGGCAGAAGGATCAGCCTTTTGCTTCGCAGAGGAAGCAGAAGGGTACTTGTTAGGCTTGGAACGGCTCCTGCCTCCCCTAGAAGGCTTATCAAGCTGAAGAAACAGCAGCTGATCTTTGGAATGATGTAGGACGTCACCCCAGACCGACGACACAGAACCATGGAAAAGTTGAGGACCTGCCAAAGAAGCAGATCGAAGAGTAGTGTGCTGCTCCTCAGGAAGGGATCGGCCTGTGTCCAGCACAGAGTCCTTTCGAACTAATTCCAGATTAGCCGTGTTACAGGCATGCGAGTGAGTAAGATGCATGAGCGCCTTGGACAGCACACACAAAGGAGCCTGTACCTCGTCAAACTTATCTGGAGGCAGATAAGCAGCCAAGAGACACTGAGACGACGTGATCTGAGAGAGAAAGCATACCAAGCATATCTCTCGATAAGCCCATCGTGGACTCCAGAGTCATCATCGGAATGATGGCAGACTTGGGCTTGGAAAGACCGAGGGAATTGGAGTCCTGATCCAAAACCGTCAAAGTCTGGCAGATTGACGATTGGCGGAATAGTAGTAACGATAACGCGCCAGAGGCAAAAGGTGTCAACCCTGGTGAAGAACGGAGCCTTCATAGCCTTGGAACTCAGCTTGGAGTCCAAGGCTGAAAATGCTTCAACCAACTGTACCGACTGGCACGGTCGAAGATGCCCAGAAGCAGGTTGCTCAATAGGCTGTTGACGCGCGACCGATGATCGCAGCCTGGCTGACACTGTTGGCTGGTTTGATTGTTTGAGATCCGGAAGGAACCCAAACACAAAATCAAGAGCTGCCCCCAAGTCCGAAGACTGCTGGCTCTTGACATCAAGCATGTCTGACTCTTCCCCTGAGTCGGAAGACACATAGCTCATCGTGGGCAAACCACCCAATGCCTCCCATGGTGTCGGAACACTAGGGGGATCAGAAAGCGGCCTGTTTCCAATCCCGGGAGGCGGCGCAATAGAGGGCGCTTGGAAACCACTCGCTGCCTCGCAGGAAGCAACAGGAAGGCTATTTGACAGAACCTGAGTGAGTAAGGAGAGGGCCTCCCGAAGCTCACTGCCCGTACTGGGCGGTTCGACAGGGGAACGAACCGGCAAAGTGGCTTCACTTCTGACCCTCTTAACCAGCGAAGGGTCACGATCCTCCAAAACACCTGACACAGGATGACGAGCTGCAGCAGAAACGTCTGAAGGCAGACGTGTATAGGGGTACGACACACCCTGAGGATCAACATAGCGGGAACTCATGAGAGTCACCGCGGACCTCGACGGGGCAGAAGGTCCAGGCTGCACAGAAGACGTTGGTCCCCCAAAACTGGTCATGTGGCCAGAATGAGTGGACGGAAACGCCACAGAGTTCATAGTGTCCCCACTAAGGACATCCGAATCCAATAACACAACTGTAGTGCTCGACGGCGCAGAGACCACAGTAGAGGGTCCGGCCGGCAGCCACTTCCAACTTCGCCGAGTTGAAGTCAGGGAAGACTGAGGCCGATACCCCCACGTCTGCACTCTCAGACACCGCAGCAGACCACTGCAGGTATAAAACTACTGTGCTCAACGGCTGAGAGGACACAGTAGGGGGTTCAGTCGACAGCCACTTCCGACTTCGCCGAGTTGAAGTCGGGGAAGGCTGAGGCCGATACCCCACAACCACACTACAGACATCCCTGCAGACTCTTGCAGGGATAAGCCGAGGCCGGTTAAATGACGTTGCAGACGGAACAGCAGTAGCAGCAGATACGACGGGAGCTGTTGGAACTGGCTGAAAATCGGAGAGAGCCACCTAGCTCGGCCTCCAAAGGAGGAGTCACAACCCTAGTGACACCCTCAAATGTTGACTGGAGAGGGCGCATAGTCCTGGACCCAGGCATCTCTTCACCAGAAATCCAACAGCTCCCGCAGTATCCACCACGGTAAAAAACTGCACATTCCCCTCGCAAGGGGAATAACTCTCACCAAACATGGTCGAGTCGGGAAGCCCCGAAACGACAGCGTTCCCCACCCCCCGCTGGTGCGGGAGGAGCTGCACATCCCCCACAGAGGGGGAGCTATTCTCACCAGACGTGGTGGGGCGGGAGAAGCTGCACATCCCCCACGGAAGGGGAATAACTCCCGCCAGACATGGTCAAGTCGGGAAGCCCCGAAATGACAGCATTCCACACCACCCGCGGGTGCGGAAAAAACAGCCACAAGAACGCACCAAGGCAAGGGCAAAAGGAATTGCCCTAAAGGAACCGAACTGGAAATAACAGCGGTGAGAGCAGTAGAAGAAAAAGGTGAACTCAACAGAAACAGAAAGTAGAAGAACACCCTCAACTACGAGAGAAGGTGGCAGAAAAAAAAAACGGTGGGTACACGACAGAACCCAGACGGTCGACAGGGACCGAAAAAACAGAAATTCAGCCCTCAACAGAGTGAAGAAATCCTGTCCAGACAGTCCCTGACTGACACCTAACTCCAATAACAATTAAATTTATCAACCGAAAAATTCATTGTCGAATCGCGTGATGTCGAAAACAAAACATTCACAAAAATGGAATAGTAAATAATATACAATGAGAATGTGGTCACAGGAAAACCATTATCGACGAGTTAAAATATCACTGTTACGGAGCAAGATGGCACACATCCACCATGTGTGCGGATAATCAAAAGAATGACAAGTTGATGCACTGTGCACTGTTTTACGGTAGTCGTGGATTTGTACTATGGAAGAGCGTCTCATACTGGGTGTGCGCCGATGGCGCTCAACCCAGTTTGGCTTATTTTTTCATGGTGTTTTTACACCACTTTTCTTTCCCAAATCTCTTGGGAAAGATTAAAATAGAGAGTATTTTATCCGAGTTAGGTTCTTCCACTGCAGTGCAAGCCTGTAGCAAACAATTGAGGTAGGTTGATAAGAAATTAGCGTATTTTTCAAGTGGCTCCACAGAAGCCACCTGGTGGCGCAAGACTTTAAAAGTGGTATTTTTGGATTGCACAGACCCTATTGAACAACTGTAGAAAGTTACAGTGTTTCGAATTACAAAACCGGATGTACACACATACGGAAGTACAGACGTATGGACGGAGTTCACGATAATATCCCCGCATTTTTTAAAATGCGGGGATAATTAACAATATTGTTAAAAATAATTATCTACAAACATATATCCAGTAATTTCCTTAACACTTCTACAACTCACAATTAGTGTTCACATAAAATCTACAAATTCACTCTATTTCACAATCAATAATGTTAAATCTCTTTCAGGGAACTCAAATATAATAGGTGTCTACGTCCTCCTACAGAATAATCATGCAAACCTTGATTTGAATGAAGGTATTCATTACTTTGAGTTATGACCACATATAAGTAGATAGAAACTGGCTATTCCAGCATAGAAAAAATCCAATTCCAGCCCAGCAATGGGAATTGAGTTCAGCCCATTTTCATTTGGGAAAGTATTCCAGGATACAAGCAGCTAAGGTTAATACAATGTGGAGTACTTTAGAAAATAAAAACAAGAGTACTGTTAGGCGTGGCTAAATATGCACATTGGCCATTTCGAATCATACCAACTTTGGTTGAGATTCCAAGTCAAAGAACCGTAACTCAAGTAAAAATGTTTGGATGGAACCCATATTCAAACTTGGCCTGTATTACTGGTGTCATCCAAACAAGACGAATGAGTAAAACATTCCAACAAGACGATCCAAACAAGACGAATGAATCCCAAAAGGACAAAACCTTTTTTTTTCATTAATTATAGAGGAAATTGACAACAAAATAGATTCCAAAAAGTGTATATTTATGCTATTTGAGGTATTTTGGGGAGGTTGTTTTAGATGTTTCTTTGGCTGCTGCGCAGTTATTGTTTCTTTTTCTTGTTCGCCCATATTCACTGTCTAACTAGAACAAGAGTTTATTTCTGTAGTGATTTCAATGGTTTTATCTTTAAATTTTTCATGTCTTTTAAGTATTTTTTTCAAGTTTGATTGATGAAAAGATAGTTTTGCAAATAGCATCTCATTATAATGCATGGGTCCTTTAACTGAAGTCTCTTTGTCCGACATTGACGTGTTAGAAGTTTATGGGGAAATATCAATTAACAAAAGAACATACAACACTTTTCTCTCTATTCATTGTTTCTGTAACAATACTTTGTGTTCATAAAATGCAGAGCAGACTTTCAGTCAGCTATCGTTCTAAAACCTCACTTATGACACTCTAGGCATATCTAAAAAAAAAAATAATATTGCCTACAAAGTTTTAAAATAACAAGCTCCGAAAAAGAGAATTTTATAAAAAATTTTAATACCGGTTCCAGAAATTAAAAACATTTCTGTTAAAATAAGCCTTCTTGTATACTCCTTGTCATAATTTCCGTCCACAAGTAATTACGTTTTATAAAATTGAGAGATTAATTCACGGTTCAATACTGAACCTTCCCACACCCCATCATTGATGAACTGAAAATTTTCATCACAATATTATAAAGCATAAATAAAGTGGAAAGCAAAAATGGTTAAACAATTATTGTATATGGTACAAGATGTAAACTCCTTTGTGTTTTGTTACTCTGATGTGATTTTAGTGATTTTTTTTACCTGGTTTATAATAAATAAAATATCTCAAACACATGGGATTTTTCTCTTAAAAAATAAACTTCCACTTCATAATACCCTTTTTATTTTTATTTAATCTTATTTGTTTTGTCTGACCAATTTCACACTGAATCGGTTTCTCATCTGTTTTGTATCTAATCTGATGGGTGTCAGACGTACCAATAAGTTTATGGAATTTATATTAATGCCTCTCCTTGACGCAAATGTGTGGGATGACTTTTTGTAGAGGCAACTTTGTGGCCTTGCTCTTCTCAAACATAACAACAGGGAGTTTGTCTCTATCTGCACAGAGAAAAGCCAATTCACATCTCCACCCAATAGGATGGTACACTGTGAAAGTATCTACCCTACAATTGATGCTGACAGAGTTTTTGGACAGCTCGAGAATTTCCCCTGACCAGAATTGATCCCGGAACCTCTGACATGAGAGACCAGAGCACTTATCCACTCGGCCACCACACTCTCAAAAATACCTTTCTCAAATACAATTTTGCCCAGATGTGTCAAAATAATTGGGTCATACATGTATAGTCATTTTAATTAACTTTGTCTTGTTGTTGGGATTGGTCTTTTGGGATGACCGATTTTGACATCCGCCTTGTTTGGAATAAACCGTATTACCGTAGAAGTCTGGAACTTGTCGTACAGGCAATATAATGTCACATATATAATATATACTACCGAGCAAAGTGAGGAAGGAGTTCAACAGGCCCTGGACTGGTCATATCACATTCACACCTCGCATTATGATTCAAATCAACTTACCTCTTGTTTGTCTCTTCACACTTACTCACAAATGATTTATCTATCTAATGGCCGAAAGGATGGATTCACAATTCTCAATTACATACTTTATTACGCGATTTTCCTAAAAAAATGACGAAATTTAAATCTGTCACGACACCATGGCACCCTACGTGAACACTAAAGTAAACCTGCCAGCAGTTTTACTTAACAGGATCAACAAAGTGAAACGAAACGGGTTTACCATAACGAAATCCCAGCGAAATTTGAATCGCTTTAACGTGTTTAATATAAGTGCAGTTTTCAAATTATTATTGAACACCCCTTATTAGCTATATCTGACTGCGGGAGCCGATTATGTGTTTATTTGCTCTTATGAATTGCAGAGAACTGCAGCATGTCAAGTTTGCAAGACGTTAACCTTCTGCTGACGGAATGGTAAGTAATAATAGAATATTGATACTTTTCAGAACGCAATTGAAAATCTGTTTACCTTTCACATTTTACAAGGAATATTCACATTTATCAACAAATACACCTCCAATAATTTGAGTCCTAACACATGAATCCATAGCTTGTCATGTAGGCCATATATAAGACCCTCTAGATGATATTATATGGCTCATACAACAAGTTCCTGACTCCTGTGGTCCTACTTGGAAAAAAATCGACCACATTTTTCCAGAAGGGTCTCATAAGCTATATTTTGGCTTGTCGGTATTTTTGTAATTTGGATCTAAACCGTAGCTCATGCCACGATATGACAACAGGTGTGTCAAACTTTTTGTAAAAAAACACGTAGGCTATAGATATTTTGGGGGCAAATTACTGGAAATGTTCAAATCCTGTAGCATTCTATCGTCTGTTATTCCATTATTCCATAACCATTTTTCTGGTTATGTTCAAATCAACTGTGGCATAACCTTTTTTCAAGTTATGCCCCACCCCCTCCTCTAAAAAACTAACAAAATCAAGACCATGTGACTTTATTGTGATTTATTTATAGAGAATACAACTGTAATACAACACAACACACCAGGGGCGTAGCCGGGATTCTATAATTGGGGGTAGGGGCTAGACATTTTTCTTCTTTTCGGGGGAGGGCATACCATGCATGTTATTTGTCAAGTTTTTGTGGGGTTTCAGGGGTCCTTACCTAGTTCTATCTAGGACCCTTCCGTTACCCCTCCTCCCAATTCCTTCATGGAAGTGGGAGGAGGGGGTAATGACTGGAGGGTCCTAGTTTGGACAAGTCCTTATTTTGCAAAATTTATTGCTTCATGATCAAGTCTGTGGCAATTATGTGTAGCCCTATATAGGAGAGCATTTTCGGGATCTTTAAGTTGTTTAAAACTTGCATTGGATCATTTTTTTTTTTTTTTTATTGAGGGAGGGGGGAGGGGGCTGTGGATATGCCACTGCAGCACACTAGCACATTCTATATTCATTAATGTTTAATGCCACTGTCAGCATTTGGGCTATATCATGACACAACATTAGTGTGAACGCAAGTTTTGCTAATAGCTTGCACTTACGTTACCCCTCAGTCCCCCGCATGATTCCACAAGTCATTATCGAGGTGTGTAATGCAGTGGTGGGTGTAGGTATGGGAGAATGCACCCCCACCCCCCAATTGATGTGTCAGAGGGCACTGCCCCGAGACATTTTGAAAAATGTGATGTCTTAAGACCGATTCTAAAGC
The DNA here is from genome assembly GCA_031216915.1 of Pictodentalium vernedei. Lineage (NCBI taxonomy): Eukaryota > Metazoa > Mollusca > Scaphopoda > Dentaliida > Dentaliidae > Pictodentalium > Pictodentalium vernedei. Next base: position 865,487,153 of record CM062296.1, on the reverse strand, counting down.
CTTACCTACACATGTATGGCACAAAAGGGGGGGGGCCTAACCTTTCAGAAAGGTCCCCGTATCCCATCAGGGACATTTGTTAAGTCTGTCAGGGAGGGCTTCTCACTGCAAGCTTGGTTACTGTTTTCACAAGTGTAGCGATAAACTCTTCTTGCTTCAAGTGACAACATTTTGGAAAATTTTAATGCCTCTATTTTCGTGAGGTCATGGTGAGCCGTGACCTTAATTCTATTTCTTTGGGTGAAGAAATAATGCTTTTCAAAGGCTACTTTTTTTAATTTCTTACACTGAGTCAAAGTTTTTCAAATAAGACTATGAAAAGCACAATTTCCTCACAGAAATTGAACACTGTAAGGGAATGTAATCCCCCCCCACCCCCCACCTCATGCATAAATTAGTTTTAAAGTTCTCTTCAGTCCATTTCCAAAACCAACTAATTATTACCTTCGTTTTTGCATTGGGTGACATGGTGTCGTAGCAGATTTGAATTCCATCATTTTTTTTTTTTTTGAGGAAATCGTGTTATCAAGTATGTAATCGAGAATTGTGAATCCAACCTTTCAGTCGTTAGATAAATCATTTGTGAGTAGTGTGAAGAGAAAAACAATACGTAAGTTGATTTGAATCGTAATGTGAGACCGCCGCGAGTAGATGACCACAAACGGGACTCTTTTGCCGACTGATCTGTTGCATCAAAGAGTCCCGTTTGTGGTCACCTACTCTTGGCGCCTCCCCGACATCAGAAAAATAATGCGGGAGCAGATGACCTTTTACACTGCTCAAAATGCATGAAGTTAGCATTCGAAAAACCTCCCCTGGTTTCGCACAAAAGCCTGAAAAAATTGGGACATATTATAGTCCATAGCAAGCATAAAATATTCAACAATCAAGGGACGGGATCTGATAGATGCGAGAGAAATTGTGCAATCTGTGGTTTTATGCTCCAAAAAAAAAAACAAAAACAATACACAGACAAGAACGGAACTGCCTACTACATAGGCAAAAAAATCACCTGCATATCCAGGTATGTGATATGTGGGATTTGAAGTTGTGGACATGGGAGAGACGGAGACAAAATTGTTTGAGAGAATGCAAAACCATCTGAGTAGAATAAAAGTTGAGGTTATGAATGAACCGATACCATATCATTTTCCGACCAAAAACCTAAGTATAAACAATTTTAAGATTATTGGGATTGAACAAATTAATCAACAAAATACAGCTTACAGGAGGGGTCGTGAAGCATTTTGGATTAACAAACTTCAAACACTAGAACCCAAGAGTACGTGTCAACTCGCCACTGGGTCAACTCGCCACCAGTAATTTTTGCGGGTCAAGTCGCCACCAGTTAGTGGCGAGTTGACTCACTTTTTTTAGTGGCGAGTTGACTCACTTTCGATAAGTTTTTTAACAGATTTTTCAAGATTTTTTTCAAAAAAATAATCGGTTATTTGTACTTACTTTTTCAATCCGTGACCGTCCGAGAATGAGTTTTCCATGAAAATGAAAAATGGAAGATACTTTTGGGTTTGTTTTGATTGCACAGATTGTCGAATCAGCAGTCAATGAAAGGTGATGACGGTGATAAAAGTTTGCAATATTGTTCTGACAAAACCATAAACCTAAGCTGTTAAATCACTAAAATCACACACAAGTAATCGCATATCATTCGGTACTGTTCATTACTTTTTGGCTGAACCAATCACCACCCCTTTTGATACACCGACTACCAAACATATTTATAATATCTCTTCTTCCCTTAAATTTTCCATTGCACAAAATTATATTCTGACTCGCCACCATGGTGGGAATCAAACCTCTACCATCGCCAATCTGGAACCGAATAAAGCCCATTCTCTAATAGTCTTAATGGCGGTGAGGGATTGATTATTGACAATCTGTCATGCCAACGTAATCTGCCGGAAATTCTAACTGCATGCATACCACCTCAGACTCCATTTGAGGCAATAGGAAGCTAGGCCTGTGTGATGCAAGTGAAATAAAATAAGGTTAACCGGGCGCAAGGGATTGGTAAATCCCACATCGTCCCTGCCGCCTTCGGCACGCTAAAACCTTTCATTCATTCAACATCTTCACAATCCAACAAAATGTATCTTTACATTAAATGCAACCAAGAAGTTAAGGAAAGGCAACATGCCGTCTCTTGTGACAGCTGTGAGGGTTGGACGCTTGCATCGGAAGTGTGACATTGGAATCACCTACCAGGACTACATGCAGACTCGAAGGGAAGTTATGGAATTGAATTTCGTTTGTGGACCATGTTCTGAAAGGTAATGTTTTAGTCAATTTGTGGTAAATTTATGGGTTACTAAATTTATGTCCATATATTTATGAGTATTTATTTCATATGTAAGTATTTAGTTCATCTTTTTCTCAGTTAAATCATTCATTCATTTGTTCATGTTTTGTTGAATGTTTTGCATCATGAATAAACTCATGTTGTGTCAGAAACCTGCCTTGTATTATTATTTTTTTTTTTTTTGGGGGTGGCGAGTTGAACTGTGGCCAGTTGACCCATGGCAACTTGACCCGGTGGCGACTTGACCTCGTGGCGAGTTGACCCATTCCCAAACACAATGGGCTCAATAGACAAGAACAATTCCAAATATTCTCATTTATAAACATGCTGAATAGGGGGGGGGGGGGGGGGGGGGGGGGGGGGGTATAAATTAGTGTATAGAGCAATCACACCTAAAAGCACATTGGTGTTGAACATAGCGTGTATATGTTATGAAGTTATGATCATTGTGTATATGTCAGCATGTACATAATGCTGTGTGAATGGTTCCGGGTTTTGGGCTTGGGCAGCCATCACGGTTGACAGATCGCGACCAAAATGGGGTGGGGGGGGGGGAGGGTTAGATGGGGTGCATGGAACCCTAGTCTACGATTGTCAGTGTAGATATTATAGCAGGGGCTGAACTTAGATCAGTGGTGGAGGGCATATATATTATGCTGTAATAGTGGGTGGGAACAAGACATTTACGATTGTCAGTGTAGATATTAAAGCAGGGGCTGCACTTAGATCAGTGGTGGAGGACATATTTATACCGCAATAGTGGGTGGGAACAAGACATTTACACACTCTGGAAGGATGGGGTGTGGGGAGCTTTATTACTAAGCAAGGAAGGTATAAGAAGATTCTATTTTTCATCAGTGGTACAGATGTCTAATTGACACGGGTTGGGGATTGGGGTGGAGATATGGAGGCGCGCTTTTAAATGATTAAATGATTCAGGCGAAAGAGTGGTTGGATGTGTGAATACGGTATACGAACTTACCTCTGCCTCTGTTACCAGGACGAGGTTTTAGAAATGATTTCTAATTCATATTTGCTTTTTGCGTAATAATGTGAAACATATCTTTACTTGCTGCCACCCAAGGAAGATATTATACAGAATGTTTTGCACAATTCACACATGAATACAAAAATAGGCCGATGAAATCGTCACATGTGTACCCATACGCGCAACTAGTATTAAGCTGTATGACGGAGGGCCACCACGGATGCCGACATTATGTACACCATACATGGTATGGGTACATATAGAAATGGATTAGAAGAGTGTCTAATTTGATAGATAAAGGGTTAATATCGCTGGATCAAATTAAAAAACTATACAGCACAGCACATCAGTAACCTGAATAAATATATAAAGTAACATGCCATTCGGTCTGATATTTTTTGAGTTATCACATGCCAAAGAGATTGGAGGAATTTTCAATTTGAAGGATAAAGGGTTAATATCTCAGGATCAAAATAACAGATTTACACCAAAAACTATACAGCTTGGTACATCAGTAACCTGAACACAAATATAAAGTAACTTGACAATCCAAGCAATATTTTTCAAGTTATCGAATGCCAAAGGGATTGGAGGAATTTTCAATTTGAAAGATAAAGGGTTAATATCGCAGGATTAAATTATCAGATTTACACCAAAAACTATACAGCTCGGCACATAAGTAACCTGAACACAAATATAAAGTAACTTGACAATATAAGCAATATTTTTCAAGTTATCGAATGCCAAAAGGATTGGAGGAATTTTCAATTTGAAGGATAAAGGGTTAATATCTCAGGATCAAAATAACAGATTTACACCAAAGACTATACAGCTCGGCACATCGGTAACCTGAACACAAATATAAAGTAACTTGACAATCAAAGCAATATTTTTCAAGTTATTGAATGTCAAAGGGATTGGAGGAATTTTCAATTTGAAAAATAAAGGGTTAATATCTCAGGATCAAATTATCAGATTTACACCAAAAACTATACAGCTTGGCACATAAGTAACCTGAACTCAAATATAAAGTAACTTGACAATCCAAGCAATATTTTTCAAGTTATCGAATGCCAAAGAAATGGATACGGACGCCGGACAGACAGATGGATGGACGGACAAAGGATGGACGAACGAAGAATGGCCACCCCGGATGCCGGCATTATGTGTACCATACATAGTATGGGTGCACATAAAAAGCAAAGTGAAGCGCAGAACATATCTTTACTTGTTGCCACCCAAGGAAGATATGATACGGTAATTTTGCGCGTAATAGACTCGGATACAGGGAACAACATGAAACAGGGAACATATCTTTACCACCCAAGGAAGATATGATACAGTCATTTTACAAGCAATACACTTGAATATGGAGAACAACGCGTTTAAACAATTCGGGTAAAGGAATGGTTGAATGTGTGAATATTGTATGCAAACTCGCTTCTGCCTCTGTTACCAGGGCGAGGTTGAGATAAATGATTGAATGCTCCTAATTCTAAGACTTATACAAAAACTTAGAAAATATCCAAGAAAATCTCTGAGACTGTCTGTTCCAGCGCACTTCAAGATTCAAGACTATTTTTCCCATAAAAATCTAATAGAGAATTTATTGAATGCAAATGATGGCATGAAATCAACATTCTTCAATATTTGCAAGATCTGAATATTACCTATTATCACCATTTTACTCACTCTCTTAAAACAATTTCGGAATATTGTTGTAAAGACAGTTAATTTTATTTCTTTCATCTCAACCTTCACAACATCGAGACAGAGGTAGGTCATTCCATTAGTTGGTAACGTTGGGGATGAATAAACACTGGTACAAGTTCGTGCGACAGAATGGAACACAATGATTTCGAATAGATCTGACATTAAATCTTTGGTTGGTCGTCGACACAAGTAGTGGTACTTTATTAGCAATGTAAGGGGGAGTAATATGGTGATACATTTTGAAGAATTGTAGTAATTTGTATTTTCCACGTCTTTCTTGGATCGGATCATGACAGGTCTCAGTATGAGGAGACACTTACTTGCACCGATGATTGCACCAGTTATGATCCTTGCTGTATTTTCTCAAGATCTGCAACCCAAGTTGTTGAGCAGTTATCCCACATTATATCGGCATACAATGGAAGAGGCCTAATAAAGACAAAATAGATTTCCAAAACCTTGTGATAAAGTGTAAATTTGCGTTTTCTCAACAAATCTAAATGCAACCAGGCCTTAGAACAGATATGATTAATGTGGTCATACCATGTGCAGTTGCTATTCAATATTACACCCAGGTGCTTGTGATTTTTAACTTCAGAAATAAGAGTATCACCAAGGCCACAAACACCTGTTAGAAATAAGAGTATCACCAAGGCCACAAACACCTGTTACTGAAATCTAGTGATGATCGGACCATCCATACAAGATATAGAACAAAGACATAATGCCATCCATTTGGGGGTGATTTGCACACATTTTTTGTTGTTATACTGCAGGGTATGAAAGCTACAATCCCTCAAGTCACAATGTGAGACTCATTTGAAAGTATTTGACATGAACAATTTTAATTCCAAATTTCACTGAGATTCGATAACCCAAACCTGAGATACCAAGGGACATACTTTTTGCTAGTAAAAAGGATGGTATCCGGTAAAAAGGACAGTAAGTGTATAATGAAAGTGTCACTGACACTGTAGCATAACTTATCTGTGTGTTATGTTTGAAGAAAAGGATAATGTTCAATATTTATGAAAGGATTTTGAAATAAGACAAGAATTGTGATAATTGGGAATATGTTAATTTCTGTTTGTGGCCCTCACATTTAATATATATCAATGAAAGTTACCAATTTACAGTGAAATTATTCAAAAATGGATCATCCTATCAGGTTACAATGAAATCCCTTCATAAATCGGGCTGTGGACTGTGCTAAAGGTTTTGGGGCTTCGGGTTTGTGTAGCCATCAAGGTTGTCTGATCACAACCAAAAGGGGACGTTCTCATCTAGACATTATACTGAGTCATCCTACCAAGTTACAAGGAAATCCCTTCATAAATATGACCTATAGTCTGTGCTAATTTTTTTCAAGTTTTGGGCTCGGGCAGCCGTCATGGTTAAATGATCGTGACCAAAAGGGGAAGTTCTCATCTAGGTATTATTTGGAATTATCCTACCAAGTTACGATGAAATCCCTTCATAAATATGATCTATAGACTGTGCTACAAGTTTTTCGGGCTTCAGGCCCCTGTAGCCATCACAGTTGACCAATCGTGACCAAAAGGGTATGTTATTATCTAGATATTATACAGAGTTATCCTACCAAGTTACAATGAAATCCCCCATAAGTACATCCTGTAGACTGTGCTAAAGGTTTTCAGGTTTTGCGGTCGGGAAGCTGTCACAACTGAATGATAGAAAAAGGGGACGTTCTCGACTAGACATTATCTGGAGTTATCCTACCAAGTTACAATGAAATCCCTTCATAAATATGTGCTATAGACTGTTCCAAAGGTTTTTCGGCTTCGGGCCCCTGTAACCGCCACAGTTCACCAATCAAAAGCAAGAGCGGACGTTCTCATCTAGACATTATATGGAGTCAACCTACTAAGTTACAATGAAAATCCTCCATAAATACGACCTGTAGACCATGCTAAAGGTTTTCAGGTCAGGCAGTTGTCACGGCTGAATGATCGAAAAGAGGCTGTTCTCATCTAGACATTATCTGGAGTCATCCTACCAAGTTAAAATGAAATCCCTTCATAAATATGTGTTATAGACTGTGCCAAAGGTTTTTGGGCTTCGGGCCCCTGTAGCCATCACAGTTGACCAATCGCGACCAATAGGGGGCGTTCTCATCTAGACATTATATGGAGTCAACCTACTAAGTTACAATGAAAACCCACCATAAGTATGACCTGTAGACCGTGCTAAAGGTTTTAAGCACGGGCAGTCATCGCAGTTGACAGATCACGATGAACTTGGTAAGGTCTCATCTGGACATCACACGGCGTCATCCTACCAAGTTAGGATGACGCCGTATGATGTCCAGATGAGACCTTACCAAGTTCATCGTGATCTGTCAACTGCGATGACTGCCCGTGCTTAAAACCTTTAGCACGGTCTACAGGTCATACTTATATACTAAATGTGACCTGCAGACTGTGCTAAACGTTTTTGGTTTTTGGGCTAGGGCAGCCATCACAGTTGACAGATCATGACCAAAAGGGGACATTCTCATCTAGATATTATACAGAGGCATCCTACCAAGTTACAATGAAATTCCTCCATAAATACGACTTGTAGATTGTGTGAATGGTTTCGGGTTTGGGGCTTGGGCAGCCATCATGGTTGACAGATCGCGACCAAAATGGGATGTTCTCATCTAGACATGACCACAAACCTGTATATGAAATTTCGTGATGATCGGATAAGAACTACAAGGTGCCGCCTATGCTAGATGAAAATGCGAACAGACATACAGACGAAGAGACTTCCACATGCGTGATGGCAATAGCTTATCTTAACGTGGTCAAGTTAAGCTAAAAACTATGTTTTAAAGTACTAAACGTGCCTCTGAATGTGTGAAAAGTGACAGTTTAATGAAGAGTACGCAATAATAAGTATATATAATGAAGATTAAGTACTGTTTGTTTTATTGAGGACTATTTTCAAGAGAAAATAGATCATTTCGCTATCGACACACCATTTTATACAACGAAAACAATAAAGTAGCTGAGGTGCATGACGGGGTGAATATTATCATACTTGCTCGACAGAGATGTAACAAATTCATTTAGATCTTTCTGTTCACTATGAGAAGATTTAACTGAAAGTTTTTTGGAGAGAAACCATTTATAATTTGAAAATAGTCCACAATAAAAACAAACAATACTTAATCTTCATTATACATTGACACTTCACACTCAAGAGGTACATCAAGTACTTTAAGACGTAGTTTTTATACACACTTACAATACTTTTTACTGGCAAAAGGTTGTGTACAAGCTATTCTTTTTAACAGGGGTTCATAATGTATTTTCTGTTAGCATTTTGCCTAACACATTCTGAGGCAGACATGTTAACTCTCCCGGAATGCACGGGAAAACCCAAAATTTCAGTGTAGTTCCGGTCTTCCCGGACGGGAATCAGTTTTGGACCAAAAATCCTGGAAAACAACAGTCGAATATTTCTTTCCCGTTGTAACTTGAATAAAAGGTTCGGAGTTAAATCACATGCATTTCAAACTCTTGTAAAAACTCACGAAGCAATAAAATCAGGATTTAAGTTAAATTTATTTAAGGAAAGGGTATTTTATGACAAAAAAATTCAGATGTGTTCATGTTCATTTCTGTATTTTTCTTCACAATCGGAGATTCGTGATCAATGTGTGAGCGTCGAAGTGAAAATAGGTGACTTACTTTAAACAAATTGAAAACTCCACAGTAGGTATAAAATGCTGATATACTATCACTTGTACATGTACGTGTACAAGATACGCACACGATGCGTTCACCAACGTGGAATTTGGTGTTAAATCACACGCTTGTTCACAAAAACTGTACATGATTTAGAATCGGCTCATGTACAGTCAGTGACTCCTAGATCGCGCTTTTAGCGTTCAAATACTCGTGGTGAACGCATCGTGTGCGTGTGTTGTACATCTTCAGTTGTATCATGTACGTGATTTTTGGTCTACGTTCGCATCGCAGATCAGACCCACCGATCCATCGTCGGCGAACGCGAGCGAAGGTAAAAGATTTTGGGTGATCATCAAAAAACAGCTTTTGCAGTTCTAAATCAGTGATTCAGAATCGGCAATTGAGTTGGTACAGATGATTTAGAATCGGCAATTGTTTTGAGGCGGTGGTGGGGGTTTTTTGTTCAAACAGAGTCGATTGTGAATGTATAGCCTGTATTATAGACATTGATGTTTTCCGGTGATGGGATGGATAAAAATTGAGTTTTGGGGTTTTTTGGTGAATTCCTCCACTATGAGAAAATTCTCAAAAAAAAACCACTCAGCTGATCGAGCGATCGAATCTCGTAATAAAAACTTGATCTGAACGAAGAGTGTCTGTGTGTTTGGAAATTTGCAAACCCAGTCACGTCTTTCCTGAAGTAAGCAACTAACACACGTTATCGAAATTGAGGTGTTTTGTTCAAACAGAGTCGATTGTGAATATATAGCCTGTATTATAGACATTGATGTTTTCCGGTGATGGGATGGATAAAAATTGAGTTTTGAGGTTTTTTGGTGAATTCCTCCAATATGAGAAAACTCTCAAAAAAAAACCACTCAGCTGATCGAGCGATCGAATCTCGTAATAAAAACTCGATCTGAACGAAGAGTGTCTGTGTGTTTGGAAATTTGCAAAACCAGTCACGTCTTTCCTGAAGTAAGCAACTAACACACGTTATCGTAATTGAGGTGTTTTGTTCAAACAGAGTCGATTGTGAATATATAGCCTGTATTATAGACATTGATGTTTTCCGGTGATGGGATGGATAAAAATTGAGTTTTGGGGTTTTTTGGTGAATTCCTCCACTATGAGGAAATTCTCAAAAAAAAAACCACTCAGCTGATCGAGCGATCGAATCTCGTAATAAAAACTCGATCTGAACGAAGAGTGTCTGTGTGTTTGGAAATTTGCAAACCCAGTCACGTCTTTCCTGAAGTAAGCAACTAACACACGTTATCGTAATTGAGGTGTTTTGTTCAAACAGAGTCGATTGTGAATATATAGCCTGTATTATAGACATTGATGTTTTCCGGTGATGGGATGGATAAAAATTGAGTTTTGGGGTTTTTTGGTGAATTCCTCCACTATGAGAAAATTCTCAAAAAAAACCCACTCAGCTGATCGAGCGATCGAATCTCGTAATAAAAACTCGATCTGAACGAAGAGTGTCTGTGTGTTTGGAAATTTGCAAACCCAGTCACGTCTTTCCTGAAGTAAGCAACTAACACACGTTATCGTAATTGAGGTGTTTTGTTCAAACAGAGTCGATTGTGAATATATAGCCTGTATTATAGACATTGATGTTTTCCGGTGATGGGATGGATAAAAATTGAGTTTTGGGGTTTTTTGGTGAATTCCTCCACTATGAGAAAATTCTCAAAAAAAACCCACTCAGCTGATCGAGCGATCGAATCTCGTAATAAAAACTCGATCTGAACGAAGAGTGTCTGTGTGTTTGGAAATTTGCAAACCCAGTCACGTCTTTCCTGAAGTAAGCAACTAACACACGTTATCGTAATTGAGGTGTTTTGTTCAAACAGAGTCGATTGTGAATATATAGCCTGTATTATAGACATTGATGTTTTCCGGTGATGGGATGGATAAAAATTGAGTTTTAGGTTTTTTTGGTGAATTCCTCCACTATGAGAAATGAGGTTGACTGTTAAGCGTTCCTTGAATAAAGTCAAGAAACACTTATCAGAATGTTTAAAACGCATTTTCCGCTCAGGTTTCGAGTGGTAAAATTTTTAATATATTCACGATAGCAATCGGAGAGAGAGATTTGTTAAAAATCAGTTTTCCATTGTGTGTTAAAACTGTCTAACAGTCATCAAAAAAGGATTTTCTCTTAATTCGACACTAGATGAATTGATGTGTGAATGAATGAAATCTTTTGACAAAATGTAAACACCGCTGTCAAAATGCGTTACATTAGAAACCGGTTGTCATGTACTGTTTAAAACGTATTTTTTTTTTAACTTCAATTAACACAGCGAGTTTGAGATGTGATTTTTTTTCAGATATTATATTAAGACGGAAAGAGATTTTAATACTTAAAACATAAAATATAAAAAAATATAATTAAACATTTAATTTTGAAAAATAAATAAAAACAATTAAAACGAAAGGTGACGTTTTTCCAGATGGATCCAAGACGCAGAGATCGAATTTTAGACAGGTATTTACATGCTAAGAAGGCGATTCAGGCAGCTGATAGGAGCAGACGTCTCGGTGAGATGGAACTCACACGCGAAGCTACAAAAATATTTAACCCGTGACGGAGGGTCAAGAGCGAAGCAGGAAGGAGATAGTCGAAGAATTGAGACCCATAAAGGAGAGTTCTTTGAGAATGGGTTCGTTGCCTTCTAGTTTTGGAAATCGGTATTCTGTTCAATCTACACTGGATTACGTTCCCACGAGAATCGAAACCGATGTGAGTGAGAGCGATGATACGGCTTCGACTATCACCACTGATAGCATCGCATCGTCCGATGATGATGGTGGCGGTAAAAGAGATCTGTTATATGGAATTCGCGAGGATTCGAGTGGTAGGAAATTCGTGGGCGACACTGAAGTGGAAATGGATGATGATGAATTGATCGTGGGTTCGAATAAGTATAAAGTAACCGATGGTCTGCAGAGATTGCTCCTTTTCGATAAGCCTGGAGATTATACGGAACAGGATTTCCACAATTACGGAGACATTCTAGTTCAAACTCACGCCATGAATAGAAATAACGATGCTAGAGAGACGAGACCCAAAGCCAACAGAGGTTACAAGTGGACGAAAATAGTGAAGCCCATATGGAATGCGAACAAGAAGTTCATCGAATCGATGACTGGCAAAGGGGTGAAAACCACTACTTTTCTTCCGAGTGATCCCGACGCTCTGTCTCAGAGATTGAGTTTGTTGATGGGGAGCAGACGGGCTGGTAACACGGGATTAGATAATCAGATAGTTGCCATATCTGACGAATTGTTGAGACAGAAGGTTTTGAATAAAAATCAGTATAAAAGGCTGATGAACGAATTGAAGGATTGATGTGAATATAATAAGTAGAGAGAGAGAAACAAACAAACAAACAAAACAAACAAAAATAAAACAGTAAATTCTTACACTAGAATAATAAAATATTTAAAAACGACAAAACGATTTACCAGTGAAAAAAAAAACATAAAATATATCATAAAAAATAAAATATGTTGGTGATAAAGAACAGGGGATACGTCAGGACTTACGTTCAAGGAGGTTCTGGCATCGTCGATTCTATAATGCGAGCGTTCACGAGCAATGCGGGTAGAAAACTCGCATCGACCGCGTTTGAGGTCGGTAAGAAGACAGCTTTGGATGCTGGTAAGAAAGCCGCTTCCGAAGCTAGTGGTAGGATAGCTTCTGTGGCTGGCAAGAGGGCAGCCGACGCGTTGATCGACAAGTTGATCAGTCCGCCGGCGAAGCGAGCTGCGTTAGAGCGAATGCCAAAAAGTTGGATAGATTTTAAGGATGCCGTGGTGCCCATACAAGATTTAGCCAAAATGACGAGTGGATCCGGATTGAAGAGAACTCACGACGGTGCGATATAAACAAATAATAATAATAACAACATTAAAAACAGAGTTTAAAAAAAACATAAAAAAATTTGTGTTTGAAAAGAATCTAAAATAACAGACAAAAAAAAAAAAAATAAAACAAAAGGTGAACATTAAAGATATGTCTTGGAACGATGACGCGACCAAGAGGTTGAATAACGAGTACTTTCCCAAGAGTATAAGAGGTTTGATAGTGGGAAAATCGAATTGTGGAAAGACCAATCTGTTGATGAATCTGTTGTCCTGACCCGACTGGTTGGATTACGACAGATTGTTCATGTTTGGCAAGAGCTTGTTTCAACCCAAATACAGATTGCTTCGAGAGTGCATGGATCGCAGATTGCCTAAGCACGTCATAGCCAGAATCTTTGACAGTAGGGAGGAATTCGACAAGTGTGGAGCTCCGCTCGAGACCATTTTGGACGACGCGGCGACGAAGCTGACGAAGAGAAATGCATCTTCGAACGTCGAGTGTCGATTTTACGAGAACGCTAGCGACGTTCCAGATCCTAGGGAATTGAAATCGGAAGATAAGAATCTCATGATTTTCGACGATCTGCTTTTGGAGAGACAGAACCGATGCGAATCGTATTACGTTAGGGGTCGACACAGCAACGTGGACTGTTTCTACCTGTCGCAGAATTATTTTCGATTGCCCAGACAGACGATAAGGGAGAACGCTAATTTTCTGTGTCTCTTTCGCCAAGATCTCAAGAATCTCAATCACATCTACGGCGATCACGTCACGAACGATATGAGCGCTGTCGAATTCAGGAGATTCTGCAAGAGGGTTTGGGATGGTGGACTTTACAATTTCGTCGTGATCGATTTGACGAGCGAATTTAATCGTGGAAAATATCGGTGCGGATTTGACAAGTTTTATGTTCCCGATGGTTATAATAATAATAAGATAGAGCGTGAAAAAATAAAAAAATTAGAAAAATAAATAAATCTTCAAATAATTAGTTTTGAATAAAAAAAATAAAATTAAGATATAATGTTCCAACATGGAGAATTGTTAGAACGGATAGCTGAGAATACGGCTGCAAAACAATCCATTCAAATCGTGGTGAGTGGCGATTCGACTCGATTCGCTACGAAATTCGAACCTTCCATCGAATTGAACAGAGAGAAAAGTTACGAGATGGCGTTGGTGAATCTGGAGACTTATTATTCCTTTCCCAACGTCACCGAAAAGAATAACTCGTTCAAGTATTCCGACGGAACGGATTGGTTGGAGATTCAAATTCCCAAAGGGAGTTACGACATAGACGATTTGAACCATTACATTCAGACGCGAATGAAGACGGATGGAAAGGGAAGCAACAAGATCAGACTCGCTCCCAATCCTAATACATTACAGACGATGTTGGATTTGGAAGATAATTTTCGTGTGGATTTCAACACGGATGATTCTATAGGCAAGATGTTGGGATTCGATCGAAAGATGTATCGAGGCCACGCGGCATCTGAAAATACGGTCGACATTCTCGCTGTCAATAGCATTCTGGTGAACGTGGATGTGATTGCTGGAAGCTATGTGAATGGTAGCACTCAGCCGACGATCTATTCCTTCTTTCCAAACGTGTCGCCGGGTTATAAGATCGTGGAGCAACCTCGAAATTTAGTTTATCTACCAGTGATTTTAGACACGTTGTATAGTCTCAAAACCACGTTGACGGATCAAAATGGTGAACTGTTAGATCTTCGCGGAGAGAGAGTGACGATACGATTTCAGATAAGAGAAATATAAAAGCAAAAAAAAAAAAAAAATATTATATATATATATGTAGATAACAAAAATAAAATAAACGGTAATATTAATTTTTTACAAAATTATTTCAATATAATTATTAAACAAGAAACAATTGAAGTAAAATATATTTAAAAAAAACAAACGGAATTATGACACAATACGTGGTTAAAAACGTGAACATATCCGCAGGACAGAAGAAGAAACTTAAGAGAGCTTTAACAACTCGAGGCGAGGCAGTGAGATTCAAATTCACTCACGAAGATCTGACGAGAGGCGGACAGGATTCGATCGCCTGGACCAGAAGTCAAATCAAAAGGATGGAGAAAGCGATTCGCGATGGAAGAGGGTTGGCGGTGAGGTTGAGTCCCGCTCAATTGAGATACAATTTGAGAATGAAAGGCGGTTTCCTACCGCTATTGGCAGGAATCGCCGCAAAAGCATTACCCTTCGCCGCAAAGGTGCTACCCTTTCTCGGAAAGACTCTCGGCATGGGAGCTCTCACAGGACTCGCTAGTTTGGGAGTTGAGATATTAATGGGTGGCAACGGACTGTTTTTGAAGAAGGGAGGAGCCGTGTGTCGCGTTCACGTAGACAACAGCGGTAAAGGATTGTATCTAGAACCCGTTAGAGGTGGCAACTCTCTGAGAGGAAACGGTCTCTTTCTGAAGAGTGGACGGAACGTCAAGCGATACGGCAAGGGTTTGTTGCTCGGTGACAATTCGCCATTTAAGAACATACCGATTTTGAATATGTTATTATAAATATAAAATTATATAAAATATATAAAATCATAGAAAGTATAAAATAATATATTTAAAATGGGTGAAGAGGTGGAGAAACAAATTTATCACCTGAATGAATTTGACAATAATGACGAACATCGCGAGCCAGAGAGCGAAGAAATAAAAAAAATGGTTAGACGCTAATGATGGATATCGAAGGAAAGAGATAGATAAAGCGCGGGATATACGGTTGGGAATGAGACGATGCTTTCCACGGTCACCACTACCTTCTGAAGTGAATGGTAATGATGCTAGTGTTACCAAGAGATGCACAACATTCGTTCATAATTATGATTCGGATAAACAAAAATGTTATCATGAACGTGTCACATCACAGAGAAAAAGAAAAAAAAAAGAAAAAGAAGAATCGACGCAGAAATTTGAGAGAAAAGGAAACGTTATTATAATATATCATGATGATAGTGAAGAAGAAGGAAAACAAAAAAAAAAGAAAAGTAAATGAGATCTCATTTACTTTTTTTTTTTTTCATTTTTTCTTCACTAAAAATCAATCGCTCTATTGTTTATATTTCCAAGTCCGTTATTAGCATGTTGACGCTCGTGTCTACTCCTTTTTCGAAAACGTGTTGAATGTTTATCTTTACTCTTTTGAGTTTTTTTACATCGGTCAACTCGCTCTCACTACCCAATTTCTTCACGAGTTCGAATGAGATGTTTGGAAATATGTAATTTCCATAGGGCAACGACAAATCGTCCTTGTCGAATTCTCTATCTTCGGCGAGGACGATGTTCTGCAGATCGCTTTGGTACTCGTAAATCAAATCGAGCGCGGCTTCATTCAATTTCAGAGGCATCTTATATTTCTCGTATTTGTGCTCTAAGCCCTTCGTCTCGACATCGTTCAATTCGATGGGATCGTGTCGTTGTAATCTATAGATTTTATGACCGAATTTCTTATACGTTTCGACTCGTTTCAATTTCAATTTGCATCTTTTAGGTGTTGTTGTCTTCATGATCGATTATTTGGTTTTTTGTTTTTACGAATTCTTGCAATAATGTATATTTTAAATTTTGTATTTAAATAATAATTTGTTAAAAAAAAAGTTTGTTATTTTTTTTTTGCTCTTCATATATATAAAAAAGTTGTTTTTTTAATTTTTAATTTTCTTTAATGTAAAATTTTTTTTAGTAAAAGTTTTTTTTTCTCTTTATATATATATAAAAAGTTTAAATTTTTTTAATTTCAATCTCTCTATTGTTTATATTTCCAAGTCCGTTATTAGCAAGTTGACATTCGTCATTTTTCCACATACGAAAATGGTGTGAATGTTCATCTTTACTCTTTTGAGTTTTTTTTCATAGGCGAATGCGCTCTCACCACCTGATTTCTTCACGAGTTCGGGTGAGATTATTGGATATATGTAACTTCCATAGGACAACAATAAATCACCCCTGTCGAATTCTCTGTCTTCGGCGACGATGATATTAATCAACAGTTCGCTTTGATACTCGTAAAACAAATCGAGCGCGGCTTCATCCACTTTCAAACATATTCGATATTTGTGGTAGTTGCGCTCTAAGTCCACCATCTCGACCTCATTCAATTCGATGGGATCGTGTGGTTGTAATGTATAGATATTAAAACTGGAGTTCTCATACCCTTCGTCTCGTTTCAATTTCAATCCACATCTTTTAGGTGTTGTTGTCATGATCGATTATTTGGTTTTTATGAATTCTTGCAAATAATGTATATTTTAAATTTTGTATTAAAAAAATTGAATTTTAAAATTGAACTTTTTTTTTTTTCTATTATATATATAGAGTAAAAAAAGCAAAACTTTTTTAACAAATTATTTAATACAAAATTCCCCCACCAAAAAAAATATTCTTACAAATGAAGCAAACAGATAAAACAATGGTAAATTTAAATGAGAAAACCGTACCTCAGTTAAACGAGCTTTGTAATCTATTACAAATTTCAGATTTCAGAAAGCATAGAACTAAATCAAAAAAAATTGAAGTCATACAAGAATATTTGCAAAACGCTAGAAAGGCAAACGAAATGTCGATAGCAACGATGTCAAAAGATGCGCCGGTTGTGAAAAATAAGAAGACGACTAAACGAAAAGCCGTTGAAAAACATCAAGTTTCCAAAGAAAAGAAAAGAAAAACTAAAACGAAAACGAGTGATGCACTTCAGATTCAAGACAAACGAGATATATCGAGCGAAATTCAATGAGCAATCGACGAAGAGAAAGGAGAAGAATATGTAAGACGACTCGATGCGGAACTATTCCAATCGAAACCCTAGAACGGGAGAGTGCGATCGAAGACATTTTTAAAACTTTCGACGTGTTTCCCTCGTCGAAGAAAGTCGATCCGAAATTGTTCATGGAACGGGTGAAGAAAAAGTATTGGATTTGTTTCGCGAATACATGAACTTGGGATTAAAAATTAAGATGATACTCCATTGCATAATGAATAAAATCGACGTGAAGTCTGGCGAGAGCATCGTGAAAAATGCATATTTCAGATCTAACGTCGAACCCGTATTTCCTGGTTCAGATCTATCGGACGTTTTCGAAAAGATGAAAGACAAGATGTTGACGTCTCTCGCAAATTATCAAAATGAAGGTAGTAATTGGACGTTCGGCGAGGTGTTGAAACTCAAAATTCACATGACTAAAAACGAACCGTTGAAAGGATCTTCCTACATGGAATTACCATATTTCTTGACTAAGAAACGCGCCGTGGTCAATGTGAGAAATAAAGATGATCAGTGTTTTAAATGGGCAGTCACCTCCGCTTTATACCCTGTCGAAATAAACTCCGATAGAGTTTCTCGTTACGAGGAAACTTCTAAAAATCTCGATTGGACCAGAGTGACTTTTCCAACACAGTTAAAACACATCGAACGTTTCGAGGTTCAAAACCCCACCGTAGCGGTGAACGTCCTAGGATACAACGACGAAAATCAAAAGATCTATCCTCTCAGACGGACTTCGTATCGCGGAAGAGAAAAGACGATTATTTTATTATCGATTTCGAATGGTGACAATCGTCATTATTGTTGGGTTAAACATCCGAGCCGATTACTGTCGAGACAAAATAATAATCATGGACATAAGATATCTTTATGTTGCAACTGCATGAACATGTTTCACAGCGAAGACTCGTTGGCGAAACATCAGGAATATTGCAACGAAAATCAAGGTGTCGCCGTCGAAATGCCCAAACCCAACACCATCGTGAAGTTTGAAAATCACAACAGAAGGTTAAAAGTACCATTCGTCGTGTACGCCGATTTCGAATGTTTCACCGCGAAAATGAGTTCCTGTCAACCCAACGCTCTTCAAAGTTACGTTGAAAGATATCAAAAACACATACCTTCGGGCTATTGCATTTACGTGAAATGCGCTTTCAACTCGCAACACGACATGGGTCCCTTCACCTACACGAAACAGCGCGAAGACAACGACGTGGCTCAAAGGTTCGTGGAAGAGTTAGAATCGAAAATTCAAATGTTATACGACAAATTCAAAACTCCGGCGAAAATGATCATCACGTGAGAGCAGCAGGACGAAAATAACAGAGCCACCGAATGTCACATATGCAGACAATCGTTCGACGAGAATTCGGAGGAAAATAAGAAGGTCAGAGACCACGATCATTACACGGGTCTGTATCGCGGTCCAGCTCACAGCAGGTGTAATTTAAAATATCGAGACGCCGCTTTCTATCCGGTGATGTTTCACAATCTCTCAGGTTACGACAGTCATCTGTTCGTGAAAAATCTCGGCACCTCACACGAAGAATTAAATTGCATCGCGAACATCGAAGAAAGATACATTTCCTCCACGAAATGAAAGCTCATGGAGAGGAAAAGAGTAATCGACGGAAATACGTTGAAAGAAAAAACGAAATCCATTCGTAGACGCATACGTTTCATCGACACTTTTAACCGCTCTGGAAAAATTAGTCGATAACATGAGCAAGGATAAATTTAAAATCACGAGCGAACATTTCGGAGAATGAGTAGACGTCATGTTGAGGAAAGGAGTCTATCCTTACGATTACATGAACGATCTAAAGAGATTCGAAGACACCGCACTACCTTCGAAAGATGATTTTTATTCGAAATTACACGAATCCAACATTTCCGACGAGAATTACGAACACGCCAAAAACGTGTGGAAATCATTCGATATGAAAACCATGAGAGATTATCACGATCTCTATCTGAAGACCGACGTTCTGCTCTTGGCAGACGTGTTCGAAAATTTTCGAGACGTCTGTCGTCGAAATTACGATCTGGATCCCGCTTGGTATTTCACCGCACCCGGTCTGGCGTGGGACGCTCTGTTGAAGACCACCGAAGTCCAATTGGAATTATTGTCCGACGTGGACATGTTGCTCATGTTCGAAAGGGCTGCGAGAGGTGGCGTCTCGATGATCTCTCACAGACATTCTGAGGCTAACAATCCCTACATGAAAGAAGGTTTCGATTCGAAACGGTCGACTAAATACATACAGTATTGGGACGCCAATAATCTGTATGGTTGGGCTATGAGTCATCCTTTACCGATTGGAAATTTCGAATGGGTGAAGAAACCGGAAGAGATGCAAAAATGGAGAGACTATCCTTGCATTTTAGAAGTCGATTTGAACTATCCGGAAGAATTACACGATCCGCACAACGATTATCCGCTGGCTCCCGAACGAATGGAACTGAACGAAGGAGACGAGGAAAAACTCATTCCCAATTTATTTAACAAACGTAACTACGTCGTCTACAGCGAGAATTTGAAACAGTACGTCGATTACGGGATGAAATTAGTCAACATACATCGCATCATTCGATTCGACGAAGAGCCTTGGATGAAAAAATACATCGATCTCAACACGAATCTCAGAACTCGAGCCGAGAACGATTTCAAAAAAGATTTCTTCAAACTCATGAACAACTGCGTGTACGGCAAATCGATGGAAAACATCAGGAAGAGAACCGACGTTCGACTCGTCACGTCTGAGAAAAAAGCAAAAAAATTAGTGGCGAAACCCAATTACAAACACCGAACCATATTCGGCGAAAATCTAGTGGCCGTTCACATGCAAAAGAAGCACCTGAAGTTCGACAAACCGTATTATCTCGGACCGATCATCTTAGATATCAGCAAGCGATTGATGTACGAGTTTCACTACGATTACGTCAAACGAAAATTTGGCGACAAAGCCAAACTACTGTTCACCGACACGGACAGTTTAGTTTACGAGATAGAGACGAAAGACGTCTACCGAGACATATCTCCGGACGTGGCCGAGTGGTTCGACACGAGCAATTATCCCGTCGATCACCCGTCCAACATTCAATCGAACGACAACAAGAAGGTGTTGGGTAAATTTAAGGACGAGAGCAGCAGTAAACAGATCGTCGAATTCATGGGCTTGAGACCCAAACTGTATGTTTATCGTCTAGAAGATGATGAAGAGATCAAGAAGTGCAAAGGAGTTAAAGCGTGCGTGGTGAAGAAAAACATCTCTTTCCAAGAGTATAAAGATTGTCTGTTAGGAAGTGGTCCGGTGTATAAGACTATGAAATCGATTCGAAGCGAAAATCACGACCTGTATACCGAAATAGTCAACAAGATTTAGCTGACGGCTGACGACGACAAGAGATTCGTGTTAGACGATAAAATAAGCACTTTGGCACTCGGACATTGGAGTTTGCATCTAATTTTAGACGATATGAATGGGGATGATTGGATTCCAGATATGATTGTAGATGATAAGATTCCAGATACGATTGTGGATGATAGGATTCCAGAAAATCAAGAGGAATTAGATGAACATAAAATTATGGAAATCGATAGTGACATCGAGAAAGTTAGTTTAAAAGAAGAATTAGATGAATCCAAGTTTATAGAAGTCAAGGAATTTGACGGATTCAAGATTGTGGAAGTCGATAGAGTTAGTTTAAAAAGAAAAAGAAAAAAAATAACGTCACTTTTAGTGAATTATAATAAAATAAATAAAAAATATATACTTATTTATGAATAAGAGAATAAAGATATCCGTAGAAGGTGTCGTCTTACCCAACGAACCCCTATCCAACATCGATCTGTTGAATGCGGCAAAAGATTTGAAAATCGAAGATTTTCTAGGAGTGTTTTCCAGAGATGCCTTGCCGAAGAGAAGACCACGACAATCGGAATGCGGAATTTTAAATCTAGACGATTCATCGGGTGAAGGAACTCACTGGGTGGCGTGGTTCAAGAACGGGAAGAAGAAGAAGAATTATTATTTCGACAGCTACGGAATCTCGCCGCCGAAAGAAATAAAGAACTATTTCAACAAATCGATGGTTCTTTACAACACGGATCAAGTGCAATCACCAGATCAAGTGTTTTGCGGTCACCTGTGTCTCTACGTTCTCAAGAGATGGTCTGAAGGAGATGAATTTCAAGACATTCTCAATGACTTACATTAGAGAGAAAATTTTTTTTTATAGTATATATATATAAAGATAAAAAATTATTTAAAAAAAATTTTAATCGAATAAAAAACGAAAAATAAAATAACATAGTTCATTTTTTAATAAACTGCATTTTGAACACATTTTTTTCTAAACAACAACAACAAAAAAATCCCACAACAACATGACAGTCGATAAATTTGGTAGAAGTGACGACGAAAAAGTCAACCCGAGAAAGAAGAGGAAGACACTCGAAGTCGACGATGGTTACGACGTTGCCAACTTGGACGAGCGTTACATTCGGAGATACGAACCTCGAGAAGAACCTCTGAACATGAACGATAAGAAGCTCTACAATCTTCCCGAGCTGATAGATCTCGCAGATGCCGCGACTAAAAAATACGTTGACAGAGGGAACTCCGATTTCGAACGAATCCTGCTGGATAATTACGTGGATAAAACCATGACCGACGATCTTAATCTGAAATCCAAACGTTTGGTGAATGTCGCGAATCCCATAGATCCCACCGATGCCACCACCAAGAGATACGCGGACGACTCTCACGCGAGATTCAGCGAACACCTGAGAAATAGATACGTCACGAAAACGATGCACTCGGAATTGAATGCCAATTCTTACAAGATAACGAACGTGGCCGCTCCCACGAATCCCAAGGACATGGCGACCAAACACTACGTAGATCTGGAACAGAGAAAGTCTGACGGACGTGAAATGAAATCGGATCTGAATGCGGGATTCCACAAGATATTGAAT
The DNA here is from genome assembly GCA_031216915.1 of Pictodentalium vernedei. Lineage (NCBI taxonomy): Eukaryota > Metazoa > Mollusca > Scaphopoda > Dentaliida > Dentaliidae > Pictodentalium > Pictodentalium vernedei. Next base: position 865,464,779 of record CM062296.1, on the reverse strand, counting down.
CTGTCGAAGATCGACGACACGGATGCAGACTCAACCGCGGTCAACAAGGGCTACGTAGATTCTGCCGTGATATGATCGCAAGAATACGTAGAATCGCAAGTGGACGATCTCTACCTGAACAAACAATCTGGCGGAACCATGGAGGGTGGCATCAACATGAACGGTGAGAATTTATTCGGTCTCGGTCACAATCCCGAATTCGATTCCAGCGCGGTAAGCAGGAAGTACGTGGACGACAACTCGGTCTGGAGAAAGGGCGACATCATGGAAGGTAAACTAGACATGGGTGGACACGCGTTCTCGAATCTACCGGAACCCGTGCACATGACGGACGCCTGCACCCTGATTTCGGTGGTGGAGAAAGTCAAATATGCCAGACAATTGATCACCGTGTGGGCCGAAGAGTCCAATGCCTTAGAGGAGGGAAAAGCTGAGTGGTCTTTCGGAAATGGAGGTAGCGGATCGAAACACGGTCAGGTGGGATATCCCATGCCGCTGGGAGGTGAAATCCTTCGAATGAGTCTGGCTTCCTCGGATTTGAATAACAGAGCGGTTGTCAATCTCATGGTAAATGGTGTGGAGAGCGATAAGAGATACAGCGTCGAAAAGACCGAGAATCAACACGCGAATGTCAGCATGTTCGGCACGCCTCTCAAAGTGAACGCCGGAGACAGGATTAATTTCGTCACGAAAACCAATCCTGAAGCCGCCACTTCCGTGGTGAGTCTACTGATCGAACTGGATCCTTTGAACAAACAGTGAACGCGTGGAAAAATAATGAATTAAAAAAAAAAAAAAATAATGTGTGATTATTAAAAACAACAAAAAAAAAGTAATGAGATATAGAGAGATGTTCAATCTCTCTATATCTCATTTATTTTTTTTTTGTTTTGTTTTTAATAATCACACATTACTTTTCATTTTTTTTTTTTTGTTTTTTATTTTTTTTTTCACACACTCGTCTCTCATCGAATGATCGACATCTTATTTCCGTCCGATTCGAATTGTAAATCCGACAGGACCAGGGTGAAGGCTTCGGTTTTTCTCGGCATGTTCCTATCGAATTGCATCTTGATCTGAATGTCTAACACACTACTCTTGAGTCGTTTACTCTGTTTACTGACGTCGAACACGAACATGGGATACATCGACTTGTATTCACCGGGAGATATGTTGGGATTGCTCATCAATTCATCTAGACCGTGATACTTCTTTCTAAAATCGGCGGCGTCGCCGTACAGCCTGCAGAAATCGTTCTTGTCGAACGACACGTTGTAATCGATTGCCGGATATCTCGTGGCGTTCAGAAACACTTGCATGTTTCTCAAATGGCAGTGATCGAACAGCGACGCATTCTTTTCCTGAGACCCGTCCCTATCGGTCTGAAATGCGATCACGATGAAACGCGGTCTCTCGGAAGCGGATTTCACCGTCAATCTCCAATCGAAGTGATTCGTGGAGGGAGGAATGCTAGCCGTGTCGCACTGTCTCATTCTAAATCCCACGAGTAATTTACTCTTGGATTGTATGATCTCGTAGAGATGCGTTTTCTCATCCGTCGTAGGCTCCACGTGCGGAACGAACCATGATATCTTGTGTAGAGTTATCTTACCCGCATCGGTCGCGGCGAGTTTCACTATTGCATCGTCGTTTCCTTTTCGAATCAACGTCAGATTGTGTTTGAATACGTACATGATCTTGTTGTAATCGTCCGCGAATCCGAAGAGTGTTTCAAAGGTATCCTGAACGAAAACGTTCCTTTAGGTCTGGACGTCTTGACGACGTAGTCGAATATCGTGGCGGCGCCGGCGCTAGCAGGGCCGACGGTGTCTTTCACCCACAACTGATTAAGTCCTCTGGATTTCGAAAAATTGTCAGGATACGTCAAGAGTCTGAACATCGTGGTGGCCTGACCGGGATGAAAAACAGATTCTATCCCTTGTCCGGATAGCATGTATTTTATGTTACTGAATAGATGCATGATGCCATTATTGGCTAGAGTGACCGTGTCGTCATCGGCGTAGTCGCTCCCATCTTCCTTGGTGAGACGTCCCTGCACCACTATGTAACTCTCGCTAGGATGTACGAATAGATCTTGAGTTTCGACGTTGATTCTTATCTCTCCCGCATTGTTCAAACTCGTTCCGGTTACCCCTTCGTATTCGTGAACCTCATATTCTTGAATACTTACATCTTTCACTATGCTTTGTGCTATATCTAGTATATTTGTCATTTTAAAGGATTTTTAGTTTTTTTTTGTTTATTAATTCACTTGCTTTTCTTTATCTAAAAAAAATAGTTTTTAATTATTTTTTATTATTATTTATTTTTTTTCTCTCTTATATATATGTGTGTGTAAACAAGAAAATGTCAAAGAGAGTAAATAAAAAAAAAATTTTTTGCATTCTTCATCAAAACATCGTCTTCTGTAATTGTTGTTCGTAAAACTTTCCGATGATCTCTTCTCCATCCACAGCTTCGATTTCGTAAGTCACCGGATCGGTGTGAAATATTTTGATGATCACAAAGATTTCCGAGGTCCATCGAGGAGTATAACCCTTTTCGAAGTGCTTCTTATAAGCGTAGATTCTCACTCGATCGCCGACCGCAAATTTCGGCGTTCTAGACTTCTTCTTCCCGATCTTAGATCTCTCGGGATATAGATTCACGTAGACCCATTTTTCGTTTCGAGGATCGCTAGCTTCCGCGGGAGTCATCTTGATCGATCTGTGTCGCGTGTCGTTGTAATCTTTCACCAGACCGTTCAGAGCGTATATGTATTTCTTGGTCGAATTCGCCGTGAAGTATCTGTGCATCTTCTCCTTCATCGTTCGATTCCAACGTTCCACCATGCTGGCTTTCTCTTCGTTTTCGATCGAGTAGAGGTCTACCAATCGACGAACGTCCTTGTTGTAGAATTCCTTTCCCTTGTCCACCCACAATTTACTCGGTTTTCGAGAGGATGAGTCGAACACGCTCTTCAGAGCCTCGGCGATGCAAGGTCCCGATTTATTCTTCAAAGCTCTGATCCAACCGTATTTGGAAAACACGTCGATGACCGTCATCAGATATTTGACGCCCTCGTTCCACCTCGAAAACGATCTCATGTCGACCAAGTCGGCGGACCAAATGTCGTCCAGACCCTTCACAAACACCCTTCTCTTTCAAAATTTACAGACTATGGGTTTGTGTAACTCCTCGGCCAATTCGCTCATCAATAATCGTTTCTTCTTCTTCTCTTTTTCAGATGCGCTTTTTTTTTTTGAACGCCCCATCCGAATCGACGTTTCGCACTGATCAGATTGCCGACCAGCGAACGTTCTATCTTCTCTCTCCTGGTCGGATTCGATATGCCTCTCAATTTCCCCAACATGTTTTTATCGCAGACGTCGTTGCGAGTCTTGGTGTCGGGATGTCCGGCGTAGCACCAATCGTGATCATACACGGCCGCGTCCACCCTATTCACAGGTTTGCTCCAAGATTTAGGAGTCAGATCGGCGTTGAGTCTCTTGTTCAATTTCGTTCCAGGTCCCGTGAAACTGTGACCGGGCAGATGCATTTCGAAAGGTAGATTGTTGATCATTTTATTCACGATGCCTTTACCTTTGCTCGCGTTCTTTTGTTTGACGAATCGAGTCTTTATAGAACCACACACGTCGCAAATTCCGCAAAGCATCCGTCTGTCGTTTTTAGTTCGCACTTCTTGAGAATTACTCGTCTCGGTAACTCTCTTACACTTTACGCAATACATTTTTAAGAGTTAATTTAAATTAATTTCGTTTTTATTTTATATATGAATTTAATATTTTTTTTTTTAAAATTCTGTTCTTATTATATATATATATATTTTTTTTTTTTTCAATCGCTGCCCTTGAGTTCTATCATCTTACTGAATTCCTCCCTGGCCTCTTTCCTACCCTTTTCCACGAGAGAATCCTTCAACTCTTCCTTGATCATCTGACGAGATTTGATTCTCACGGCTTCTTTCATGGCATCGTATTTCGTTTTCTCGCTCAATATCGCGAAGTATTCTCCGTCCGATATCCTACCGTCTTTCAACGCCATAGAGATCATTTCGGATATCGTGTCGATCTTGGAGTCGGCCAAGATGCGAATCTTGTCGTGTTTCCTCGCCTTCAGATATAATTTCCTACTCAAAAAGTTTCCGAGCGTGCTGAACAATCCGGCGGCGAGAGCCACTCCTTCCACAGTCAGCACGATCGGAATGCCGACCGCGGTCGACAACAATCCGATGCCGGCCGCATGTAAACCCATGGAAATCGTGATGAGTGTCGTGTCGATCCCGTTGACGAATTTCACGAAATGCGAATACTTCTTCTTGAGGGAACGACGAGAATCTCTCTCTCGAGTCAGATACGATTGGATTCTACTGATTTGATCGATGCGATACCTCTCTCCTCTTTCTCTTTCTTCTAGCGATGGCGCCGTCGGCAAAACGCCGTTTGGCTTCTCGTCCTCGTCGTCAACTAACGTCGGATACAATTTATTTCTGGTTCTCATTTTTTTTTTTTTTGTGTTTTTTCTTTCTAATATTGGATAAAAAATTTATGTGTGTATTTATTTATTTTTTTTATTTTCTACTCTCCCTTATTTTTTTATATCAACGAAAAACAAAACTTAGACGTATGCTTCGTTCAGCAATAATTTCTTGATGCATCCCTTGTCTTCTAAAGTCAAACTTCTACGCGCCAATTTCAGTTCTTCCGAATCTGTGGGCCTGTCTCGATTCTTACAGTAGACTAATCTCTTCCAAAACGTGATCACATCGTCGAATTTAACGCGTTCGAACGCCGGTTCGAAATACATGACGGCCATATCTTCCCTTTCCATCGTCAGACACGAATGATCCTCGTGATCGAAGTCTAGATGATCCCGACATCCGACGCATCGTTCTAACAAGATGGGACGTAGTTGTTCATTCACGCAGATTGTGTATGCTCTCATCAGCATGTTTAAAAGAAACCTCGCTCTAATCATCTGAGAATTGCTCATGATTTATGTATTTTTTTTTTTATTATCTATTCGATTTGATATATTTATTTTTCTAAATAACTATTTATTTATATTTCTTTTTCTCCCCTATATTTATATCAATCAAAAACGTGACCGCCTCAAAACAATTGCCGATTCTAAATCATCTGTACCAACTCAATTGCTGATTCTGAATCACTGATTTAGAACTGCAAAAGCTGTTTTTTGATGATCACCCAAAATCTTTTACCTTCGCTCGCGTTCGTCGACGATGGATCGGTGGGTCTGATCTGCGATGCGAACGTAGACCAAAAATCACGTACACGATACAACTGAAGATGTACAACACACGCACACGATGCGTTCACCACGAGTATTTGAACGCTAAAAGCGCGATCTAGGAGTCACTGACTGTACATGAGCCGATTCTAAATCATGTACAGTTTTTGTGAACAAGCGTGTGATTTAACAACGAATTCCACGTTGGTGAACGCATCGTGTGCATATCTTGTACACGTACATGTACAAGTGATAGTATATCGGCATTTTATACCTACTCTCCACCTTCATTTAAATGCAGTTTTTTTGTAAATGAAACATAAGAAAAGGAATTAAATAATATATTTTTTATTTATTCATAGAATGGCTTTAATTCTCATCCCTTTTCCAAACAACACCTTCACCTCAACTATTTTACAGTTTACAGTTTAAAAATAGGTTAAAATTGATTAGGATGCTGAAAAATTATACGACAGATTTATACACAATGGACTTTATTTTCTAACAATACACTTATGCCATTGTGCTGACAACAGAATTGCTAAGTGTTGTTGGCCGTCTGTGCCCAGAAAATTTTGAATGGAATTAAAAAACAAAGAATCCTTCAATGCTGAAAAGTTTTGTTTAGGGCATAAACGTCCACACACGCATGAAGGATTTTTTAACATAGCATAATTGACAACTAGATCTGGATATGAGCTGGTGTTAATGCTCATCTATGAGCTGAAAATTTGCAAGTTTTTTTCTTTTGTTTTGTCCCTGCGTGAACTTTTCCCTGAAATCCATCCCATTTCCCTGAAAATCACCCTCAGGTTCCCTGAAAAATTATGCTGGAGGTTAACAAGTCTGTACCGAGGTGATAATAAACATTAAAACTATCTGTACATCAGTGGATGCTAGTTCTAGCTTCCTGTATGTCCTACCCCAGTGATACCCACAGGAGCCATTAAGACTGGACCCCTTATGCTCTTTCCACCAATCCCGATGTGTGAGCTCCCAGTGGTGGGCCAGGAGGAGGGGGGGGGGGGGGGGCAAATTCAAACCATAACTGTTTTCAACTCCTACGTTTCCTCAGGAGGCACCAGAATAGATCACAGAGCTTCAGAATTCGAAGAAAAAGAATATCCAGGAAAGGGCCCACAACTGTGAGAGAAATATGCCCAATTACATACTTCCAAGCCTTTGAAATATGCCAGCGTTATGTCGATCTTGCTCTTCTAGAATTCTATAAATATCGGGGGGGGGGGGGGGAGTGGCTAGCCATTTGGGGAATCATGATATTTGTGGTTGTGGGTCCCCCCCCCCCCCCCCCCCCCATGTCTAACTAGGACCCTTGGTCATGTCCCCCTCCTCCTCCTACTTCCCTTCGGGAAAGTAGGAGAATGAGTTAACGGCCAGAGAGCCCTAGTTTGGACTACACTTCCCCAGACATAAATTATTGTAAACAATTCATTAGTTGTTATTATCCCAATCACCCGCTATACACATTATTGTGTATCATGCACAATAAGTATAGTGGGCGACTGGAATTAACAACTAATAAATTTGGAATTCTTCCAATTACTTGATGCCCAATCTTGGAGTGCAAGTTCAAGATTGCCTTGAGTGCCAATGTGTGTCAGAGAAAAGCGGTAGGGATTGTGCTCAGATGTCAGTTTCAATGTTATTGTATCTACTTACTGGTCAGGGAATATAGAGAAGAGAATTAACATATACAGGGACTGGACACTAGCCGAAGTGTCCAGAGACAGTGGGTGGGACATTATAGGGACCAGAATTTACAAACCTTATATAAGGTGAAAGAAGGTTTTGGGTGGTAAGTTTCTTTCTTAATAGGCTCCTGTGGCCTTGGGTGGGCATCATTGGGGTAGGACGTACATGAATCTAGAACTAGTATCCACTGATGTATGGATGTTTATAATATTTATTACCAGCTCGGCATGTGTTTGGTGAAACGCTAAATGAAAACTGAAAAATATGAACACCTGTTTAAAAAAATAGCTTGGACACAACTTTTTGCTGGTAAAAAGGATGGTAAGTGTATAAAAACTGTTTTGAAGTATTAAATGTACCTATGAATGTGTGAAAAGTGACAATGAAGCGAACACAATAATAAATATATATAACAAAGATTAAGTATTGTTTGTTTTATTGAAGACTACTTTCAAATTAAAAATGTTTTCTCTCCAAAAAAACTTTCTGTTAAATCCCCTCGTAGTGAACAGAAAGATCTAAATGTTTGGCACACGAATTAGTTACACCTCCGTCGAGTAAGTATGATAATATTTATTCCTTGCACGAATTGGCTATTTTGTATATTCAAAGGGTTATAACTCACAGAAAAAAATTCCAACAGCAAAACGACTGATGCTCCTGAAAGATGTTTTGATAGCAAACATCTGTATGAAATCTGAATAGCAATGTTCAAATTATAATTCAGACAGAAAACGGAGGGTGGACATATGTATGTATGTATGGAAAGATAAATGGATGGACTGACACAATACAGAATACCCCACTTTTTAAACTAGAGTGATGTTATGAATGCAACCTGACTGTCCCAGCAATGGCAATGCTTAAGACACAAAATAGTTGGAGCCATTTTTTGTTTAACATTTACCTAACGAATCTGCCATATCTGCACTCATGATATACAAATGTTTTTATTCAAATGTTATTTTTTCATTTTTCTACTCCAGAACATACCTCATGACCTATTAATGGAACAAGCTTGATAAGTTTGTCCCAATAAGTACTAATAAGCCATGGTTAGAAGTAAATGAAGGTGTCAATGACTCTAGCTCAATGTACATGTATAGTATGTGACAAAGCAATGACAAACATCTAGGTAATGACCTGATAACAAAGGTACATGTAAAGTATTGTAACGGTCTGTACATAAATGCTGACCATAGCCTGTAAAAAATGTGTAGGTAAAGTATTGTAAAGGTGGGCAACAGCTAGATGCTAAACTAGAAAAGAAATCTTTGAGTCCCAGAGTGGGTGTGACTGAACCCAAAAATATTTGTTCTCATAGCACAGTGATAACAAAGGCACCCCAAAAAACTCGTTCCTGTCACAAGGTGGTAACAAAGGTACCCCAAGAAGTTTCGTAAAGATCAGTTCATAAATACAGACTCTAGCCCGAGCCACATTGACATGTGCACTTACTGTGTATTAGTAGCATTGAACAGATCAAAGTTCATCTAATTTGCATAATTCCTGCACAAGAGAAAAACCTGAACTTTATGTGATGTATTCAATGTTACTAAACAGTCCTACACAAATTTATTCAAATCAGAACTTTCATACAGAAGTTCTTTACAAAAAACTGATTGCACTAATTTTGGTACAAAAAGGTTGCTGGCGGCCATCTTGAATTTTGGACCGCACCCAAAAACACTCGTTCTCATCTCACAGTGATAACAAAGGTATCCAAGAAATTTTGTAAAGATCAGTTCATAAATACAGCCTCTAGCCCGAGCCGTGTGTGGCATGACAGGCAGACAGACGGACGATGGGCCATGGCAATACCTCAAATTTGGCTTCGCCAAAGTTGGGCTAAAAATGAAGAAATCTGATGTTTCAGAAAAATAATTTGTACTGTTGGCTTCAACTTGTGTTAGGTAAAGGATTAAAGATGCAGTTCATAAAGCAATGTTGGGCTATAGGAGTCAATTTTATTTTTTGCATGTAATAACTCCTAATCCTTCAAAATGCATTTTGGGAATAATTGCCTAAGGGACACGTGTGTGTGAGTGTGTATGTGTGTTGTGTGTGTGTGTGTGTGTGTGGGGAGGGGGTGGGGGTATGTGTTTTTGTTTGTTTGCATTTAGTAACTCTAAATCCTTCAAAACATTTGGAATGCAGTGGCGGTGTGTTATAGTAGTCTATTTTTATTTGTTTGCATTTAATAACTCCCAATCCTTCAAAATGCATTTTTGGAAAAACTGCCTGAACGACCGGGGGTGGGGTGGGAGTGGGGGGATTGGGGAGGGGCATGTTGTGGAACTTATATATTGTGGAAAAATCCATTAAATAATAACAAAAACAAGAGGCCCCAGGGGGCCTGAGGCACTCACCTGACATGATAGCCTAAATATCAACACAGAGAATTGATTTCTACAGAAATCAATTCTCTGGGTTGATATTTAGGCTTATACCAAATATCCAAAGATTCTGACCAGTGGATCTTAAAAAGATTTTTAAAGAATATTCCTCATATTGAACTAAGTTATAATTCGGGCTCCCACAGGGAGCCCATATCTGAACCCAGGGACTTGGCTTTAACAAACTTGAATCTCACTCCCATAAGGATGCTGCACACCAAATATCAAAACATTCTGACTGCTGGATCTGAAGAAGATTTGTAAAGAAAATTCCTCATTTTGAACTAAGTTACAATTCGAGCTCCCACAGTGAGCCCAAATATGGACCTAGGGACATGGCTTGAACAAACTTGAATCTTACCCCCCCTAAGGATGCTGCATAAAAAATATCAAAAGCATTCATCTGCTGGATCTGAAGATTTTTAAAGAAAATTCCTCATTTTGAACTAAGTTGTCATTCAGGCTCCCATAGTGAACCCAAATATGAACCAAGGGACATGGCTTGAACAAACGTGAATCCCCCCCCCCCCCCCTAAAGTTGCTGCATGCCAAATATCAAAATATTCTGACTGCTGAATCTGAATAAGAAGATTTTTAAAGAAAATTCCTCATATTGACTAAGTTACAATTCGGGCTCCCACAGGGAGCCCAAATATAGACTCAGGGACTTGACTTTAACAAACTTGACCCCCCCCCCCCCCACTTCCCCCAAGGATGTTACACACCACATATCAAAACATTCCGACTGCTGGATCTGAAGAAGATTTTTTAAGAAATTCCTCATTTTGAACTAAGTAACAATTCAAGCTCCCACAGTGAGCCCAAATATGGACATAGGGACGTAGCTTTAACAAACTTGAATCTCAGCCCCCTAAGGATGCTGCATACCAAATATCAAAACATTCCGACTGCTGGATCTGAAGAAGAAGATTTTTAAAGAAAATTCCTCATTTTGAACGAAGTTATAATTCGGGCTACCACAGTGAGCCCAAATATGAACCCTGGGACTTGGCTTGAACAAACTTGAATCTTACCCCACTAAGCATGGTGCATACCCAATATCAAAAGATTCTACCACAATTTGCCTGAAATGTACTTAGTTCAAATTCGGGGCCCTATACTGAGCTCAAATATGAACCCTGGGGGCCGATTTGAACAAACTTGAATCAGATCCACCCCACAATGTTGCATACCAAATATCAAAACATTCTGCCTTCTGGATCTGGAGAAGAAGATTTTTAATGAAATTTGCCTGAAATGCACTCAGTTCAAATTCAAGCTTCTATAGTGAGCTCAAATATGAACCCTGGGGGCCGATTTGAACAAACTTGAATCAGATCCACCCCACAATGTTGCATACCAAATGATTGATTCTGCCTGCTGGATCTGGAGAAGAAGATTTTTAATGAAATTTGCCTGAAATGCACTCAGTTCAAATTCAAGCTTCTATAGTGAGCCCAAATATGAATCCAGGGGGCCAATTTGAACAAACTTGAATCAGATCCACCCCACAATGTTGCATACCAAATATCAAATGATTGATTCTGCCTGCTGGATCTGGGGAAGAAGATTTTTTAAGAAATTTGCCTGAAATGTACTAAGTTCGAGTTCGGGCTCTTATACTGACCCCAAACATAAACCCAGGGGCTGATTTGAACAAACTTGAATCAGATCCACCCTACAATGCTGCATACCAAATATCAAAAAATTCTGCCTGCTGGATCTGGAGAAGAAGATTTTTTAATGTTTTTCCCATTGCCAACAGTGTTAAAATCCTTTCTGTTGGTCCTAAGGAAGCTTCACACAAAATAAAAATTCTCAGTGCTGTGCAGTTTTGGAGATATGGGCATTTTAATTTTTTTCTATTTTTAGCTCCTGCGGTTCCCAAGGACCTACGGGAAAAGAAAAATTTGGCATAAATTTGGTACTTATGACCCAATGAGCCCTCACAAAAAATTTTTCCACTCCCATAACGCCAAATATAGCCCATCAAACTTCTCTTGAACAAATCTGAGTCTACACCTTAAAAGGAAGCTGCATACCATATATCAAGTCTCTGCTACTGCTGGTTCATGAGAAGAAGATTTTAAAAGATTTTGGTGCCCCTTGGGGGCATGGCACCACCCAGGAGGTGGGGCAATTTCATTTGAACAAATCTGAATTGGCATTTTGAAGGAGAAGTCGATAATGTAAAGTAACGCCGCACAGAATGTGATCAGTAAAGCTCCCACTGAGCTTTGCTCAGGTGAGCTAAAAATGCCTAACTGGCACCGAGAAGGGGGGGGGGATGTTTGTCTGGGTTTTTAATCACAAACTTAAGCAAAACTGTAAAAATGCATTTTTGACGAAAGGCCCGGGGGGGGGGGGGGGGGGGGGAGGGGTGGGAGGGGGCGAGTTAGTTTAAAAAAAAGTTCTGCATGTTGTGACTGTAAATAGTTCAAAATGCACATGACTAAAAAAAAGAAGAAAATGCCGAATTGGTGGGGGCAGAGCAGTGCAATACCTTACAAATTGTGGTCATCAAACTTGACCTGGAGACATGTACTGAAAAGAATTGAAATCTGTTAACTTTTGTTTAAGTTATGGCATAAAGAAAGTTTGGACAGATGGACGGATCAATGGACAGACTGACAGATAGATGGATGGAGCGAACTCTGTGCTAATTCCCTTCCTTGTGGGAGGGGATAAACAGCAACAAAGTATGTGGTAGAAGCCTACTGTGTACAGCTTCAGTAGACGTTGCCTGAAATGACAAAAAGAAATGACGTTGTAACAGAGTGTTTGGAGAATGAAAGGTAGAACCTTGAAAAGCCGAACTTTAATCCGAAACTTTAAGCTGGGAATACTAAGTAAAATTGATTGGCAAAAAAAAGGGTTAAATATTTCCTAAAACCGATAAAATAAATCATTGATGTAAATGGAATCATTAAGTTGTATTGACCATGCAAGAATTAGAGTAAGAAAGGATGTGGCAAAGTCTAATTTCAAATACAAAGAAAGTACAGTGAAACCTGTCTTGAGAGACCACCTGTCTTCGCGAGACCACAACTGCCAGGCACCGATTGGTTTTACTCTATAATAGACCTGCTATGGGAGACCACATGCTATGGGAGACCACCTGCTATGGGCGACCACCTGTCTTGAGAGACTACCTGTCTTGAGGGACCACTGTGATCGAATCAAATGGTTTTGCGTCCCGAAAGGCGCGCAGGGACAGTTTGGAGGGCAAGCCCCTTTCGACCCTCTTTACCTGTAGAATTTTGAAGTGTCAGACCGTGGTAAAGGAGGAGAAGTTGTGGGTTGTTAGCGGCGCTTGTGTCTTTTCTGCTTCTTTTTCAGAGGTGGAGGTTTGGAAGGAGAGACAGTGGTGGTTGGTGTTGTTGGTGGGCTGCCAAATGGTGATTGGTGAGTTTTGTAGGGTCTGGTCCTGGCCGAGTCTGGAGTGGTTGTGGGTGATTGCTGAGGTTTTTGTTGTTGTAGTTGTAGGTTTCTGGCGTCTATTCGCTTTTTGGTTTCTTCGACTTGTTGGAGGAATAGTTGGTAATTCCTGTCCATCTCTTGCTTGTGAAGGTCCCCTTGAAGTTTGTTTTCCCGTAAGATGTTCTCCAGCCTGTCGTCCACGTCCTGGCATTTTGGTTTAGAAGGAAGAGGCGAGTGGGGATCAGGAAGAGGCGAGAGGGCAGCTTCCATTTCCACCTCAGTCTCCACAGACTCTTCCACATCCGACAACACCGACTGAGAAGCCAGCATTTGGATGGGGCTGTCTGTGGGAGTGGGAGGGGAAGTGGTAGCCGCCTCTGGCTCTTTCTTTTCCTCACCGTTCTCTTTCTTCATCTCCAAGAATGCCTCCAAGCATCGGGCATCCCTCCGCTTGGTGGCCGGGCTCTTTCTTCTCGGTTTCCTTCTCTTTTCAGGGCCTCCAGACCCCCTTGGGTGAGGACCAGTGTGAGAGGAGGTCCTCTCAGCAAAGGTGCTACCTCTCCCCGAGGAGGGTGGTGAATCTGTAACTTCATCGATCTTGAATTCCAGTGACAGATGAATGCTCTTGCCTATCTCCTGGATAGTCCAGGTGATAGGGCATGAGACGCCCAGAGCTGCAATTGTTTTCTTCAGTCTTGCTGGTAGCTCCAGTGTTTCCATAATTAAGACTTTAATTAGGATGCTCGCGCTCCGAGTTCAGAGGTGTGAATGAAATCAATGTCTGTAATGGCGGACCACTGTGACCTGGTACCAACTTGTATTTTTATGCCATAATGGACCTGTCTTGAGAGACCGCCCCTTTGAAGACTGAAACCATGACAAAAACTTTTTACCTGTTCTGGAATTGGAAAATCCATTGTGGTTATACTAACATAATTAAAAGTATTAAAGGCTCTTAATTGGGTTTCAATTGCTAATCAGTTACATAACTCATTAAAGATGTTTTTATAAGACCCCTGTGAAAAGATTAGGGTTATTGCTGAATAAACAATTTCATACATACCTGAAATGTGACAGGATTATAAAAACAAATTTGTGTTGAAAATCTTCAATAAAGATTTTCAACACTAATTTATTTTTATAATTTTTATAATAGTCCATATTACTTTGTACAATGCGCACTTTCCAATGAGGGATCATAAGCTATGTTTTGGAAGCAAAAAATGAAAATATAAAAGAAATTGGACGGCGATTTTCGTATATAGTGAATCACACACAACTTTATTCAGCATCAAATCAAGACCAGGCTGTGTTCTTTCCCCATTTTCTAAGAATTGGGACACCTGTGAAAATAATTATTTTTAGCTGTCCCAATACATAGAGTAAATACGGTACTTGTACACTCCATATGAAACAATTATCAAAAAATCGACTGAGTGTGTTATGTGTAATTACACAATGTCAGACGTCCACTCACTAATCAGTGTTGATTGGACAGTATTGGGAAAAGATTCGCCAATTAACATACTAATTTCTGTTCACTAAATCTTTTTTTTTGTACCTGATATATTTTGTTTGGGAATTTTGTATGTCAAATAAAATCTTTAAAGGTGAAAATCGGTTCGGTAAATCTCATTATTTTGAGTGATAAATTTGACACAAAAAATGAGAATTTAGCCAATCACATGCAAAAGTGTGGCTTTTCAGTCAATTGGATCTATATTGCATGAAATATTCTGAAGTCACTGGAGACTGGCGAACAAACTCAGGGGGGAATCCAAATCAAATATTAGCGAAAATTTTATTTTAATATGAAAAGAAATAAAAAATCTCATGAATTAACGATGGATTTTTTCAATTCCTATATTAAACCTCAGTACAGAGTTCTGGTAATGAAAGATATGGCATTTGTATCTGAAGATTTTATTAAATGTAGGTTTTAGAAATTTTCTGACTGGACAATATAATTGCTAATCAGGAACAGTCTCTGAAAGATTTTTCTCGCGAAACATTAATTGGTTGTGTAATCCTTCTCACGTGACCGCACTAAAACAGCTTTTAATACCCGGTCAGTTCTACACAAATGACGGGGTATTAACAAGTGCAGTTTTGTATGCAATGTACATGTACTGATTTCAATTTGTTACAAAAACTTCATAAAAAAGAACAACTACAAAGTAATTACAAAAATCAATTCTTTTCTATTTCTGAATTTTGTGGTTGGTTATTCACTGACTTGAGAGAACCTGAAGCCTGTTATGAGAGACCACCTGTCTTGAGAGACAACTTTTGTGTGGCCCAAAAGGTGATCTCTCAAGACAGGTTCTACTGTAAGTCCGAAACCATGTTGAAAAGGGGTTAAAATCATGCTGATATTAATGAAAATCACTGTAGAAATGTTCAGTAGATAGTAGACATTGTCTCAAATAAGAAACAGTGACATTAAACTAAACTGTTTGAAGAATTAAAGGTGTAATTTCCCCCCCCCCCCCCCCCCCCATCGCCTCCCCCCTCCAAAAAAAAACAAAACAAAAAAACAAGTTCAACCAGGAAGTTGTAAGTTAACTTGCCATACAAAAAAGGGTTATATATTTCCCAAAATAACATGGAACATAAAAAAAAAATGAGAATTATACGATCAATAGTAATATTAATTTAAAAGATAAAAAACAAAAAAAACTTTAAAGTTCACTAAAAAAACTTAAGCCACAAACTTTAACCAAAACTCCAAATGTTAACAGACGCACAGACGGAAGTCATTACTAAACAGAAAAAAACCCACTTGAACCTTCAGTAAAAAATTTAAACACAAACTTTAACCCAAACTCTAAATGTTAACAGATGGACAGACGGCTGGTCGGACAGATGGAAGAAAGTCATGACAATAGCCCTCACTGTAAGCAGTCAGGCTAAAAAGATGGGGGTATAAATAAAAGTGTCACTGACATTGTAGCTTAACTTGACTGTGTGTTGTGTCTGATGAAAAGGATAATGTTCAATGTTTATGAAAGGATTATGGAATATGACAAGAATTGTGATAATTAAGAATATGTTAATTTCTGTTCCCTGTAAGCTGTTTTTGATAAAAATAACTTGAGGTGTAGACTGTACTAAAGAATTGGGGGATGGGTTAATGTGGCCCTTACAGTTAATGTATGTCAATCAAAGTTACCAAGTTACAATGAGTTGTTCCAAAATGAGTCATCCTATCAAGCTGCAATGAAACCCTTCATAAATATAACTCGCAGACTTTGCTAAAGGAATCTTGGTCACATGATAGCCTGGCAGTCATGGTTGACTGATCATAACCAATATATTCGATAGTCTTATCTGGATATCATGTCAAGTTATCCTACCAAGTTACAATTAAATCCCATTATAAAAACACCTGTAGACAGGACTAAATGAATCCAGATCACATGATCAGGTGGGGGTAACGGGTGACTGATCATGACTAAAATAGAAAAATCTCATCTTTACATCATATCGAGTTATGCTTCCAAGTTCTAGGTCACAGGCCTGTGCGGCCATCATGGTTGACCAATCAGGCCAAAACAGGATATTCTCATCTAGACATTATACTGAGTCACCCTACCATAAATACAACCTGTAGACTGTGCTAAAGGCTTTTGGGCTACAGGCCCCTGTTGCCATTATGGTCACTGAAAGGGAACATTCTCATCTGGACATTATACCGAGTCAGCATACCAAGTTACAATGAAATCCCTCCATAAATACAACCTGTGTGCTAAAGGTTTTTGAGCTCAGGCAGCCATCACAGTTGACAGATCGAGGCCAAATGAGGAAGTTCTCATCTAGACATCATACAGAGTCATCCTACCAAGTTACAATGAAATCCCTCCATAATGAATATGGTAATTAATATTGCGCTCTATATAACATACACCTCAGAAGGCGTCCACAGATACGTCGAAAACTGGTGGTATATAACAAATATAACATACACACGTCCAATCGAACCACACTGAATGATCCCTGAAGAGAAAACACACTTACTAGGTAATCCACAGGCTGCCTCTGTATAATAAATTCCAGTAACAACACTCTCCAATGTGTACTATCTGATATCTACAATCTAAACACATGGGATTTGAGTACAGATATAGTACAGATATAATAGAAACCCGGATCTAGAAATGAAAGTGGGTATGATTAACAGGCTCTGTCACGGACCACCCCGGAAATAGATTATGATTTCAAGGTCCACAAAATACAATAAAGAGTCAGCCTAATAATAATAATGCGCGAGAGCATTTATATTTAGCATGTCATCACTCATCATCTGAATACCAGTTAACTGGTTATGCAGCCTGCTAGGTACTCAACAATAGTAATTTAATTGTGATGATTTTAAATATGCGTTCGTATATACACTGTAAAAAATCAACAATAATCACAGGAAACTAATCCAACTAAAAAGCGGATGTGCCCATGTGGTCGCCATAGAAGACGACCCCAAATGCATAAAATGTATGTATTAAATTATATGAGGCTTGCAGTAAGTCTATGTCTTGCCCAGTAATTGCCTGTAAACACATAGGCAGTGTGTGCGTGTGTGGGGAGGGGGGGGGGAATTCAAAGTCATATCGAAAACTCCTCACCCGCATTATTTAATCGTTCCTATGTCCATTATCAAAAAATATAGGAACTGCGATGGTTCCCTCACATTTAACCAACTCCATTATGCCACTCTGGATGGAGAAGAACGTAAAGAATAAACCTTCCCCTGAAAGAAGACCCTCTCATGGAGGAGGAGGAGGAAGCTTTTGGGGAGCGTCCCATAACAGACACTTGAGAATACTGATCCAAGGTTTCTGTGACAACAAAGGTGCTACTAGCAGGATTCACAACAAGACTGTTTAATCTTAAACATAATCTATTGAATCAATGAATAGGATAGGTGTATCCTATCATTCATCCCCATGAATTCTGCAGAGCGTCTACTGCATGTGCTCAATGGTCTGGGCATGGCAACACAAATGATGGTAACTAATTGTTCTGTTGCTTCGCAAACTGAACTATCATGGGGTGATCCCACTGATAGCAAAACTGTCCAAATACTCGCATGTTGAGCAACCAATACAAATGAAACAGGCGACCTATCTGAGGAGCGAGTCTGCTAGTACACTCAGACAACCCGGTATATGACGGATAGAGAGATGAACATGAAAATTATTCTCTGTTAGTTATCATAATGGAAATGAATGGGTGCCGTCCTGATTCCTGATGTATGCTACCACTGTCGAGTTTTCCAACAATATTTGAACAAGCGTGTCTACATTGATGTAGCGCTAACAAAATTGACAACATTCTTCGATGTTTATGTCTTTCTTCAGGAACCGAGGATCCCGAGACCTCTGCATATCGAGTTTGTCGGACTCAGAGTCGTGCCCAAACTATTGAATCATACCCGTCATAATCATGAAAGCCGGATCTGGCAGTTGCAGAGGAACTCTTGACTTAACCCCTGAATATTTGCCGCAATATGGACCTTTTGTTTACTAGATCTGTTAAAACAATACTGGTCCCGAGTGAATACGTTTTCATACTCCAGTTCTGGGTAAAGAATAACTGGAGGGGATGTGTGCGTAAGCGGCCCATCTAAACAAGATGCATAGCCACACAGCACAACCTCATAAAACCTCTCGCTGTTAATGTGTCTGATCGTAGACAAAAGCGAGCATAACAACTGACTAATTTCCTTCTGGATAATGGAAGATAAACCAGATTGTTGCGAGACATTACCGAGTTCATAATTCGAGTGACAGCCCAAGGCACTATCTTCAGACCTAAGCGAATCACTTGGAACTGAAATACTATCCCTTGGATGACGAACCGTAGGTACTTTCTGAATGCCAGATTTTCCAGGACATGAAAAAACAGATCCTTAGATCTATGCTTGTTGCATAGTCGATCACTCTAATGCTCACTTTTACCAACTAAATGATAACCATAAACTTTTAGAGCTTTGATAAACTTGTTATCCAGCACTAGTCTATTATTGGTCGGAATTAGCTCTATGGCTTCGGTATGAGTAACAGG
This sequence comes from Pictodentalium vernedei, assembly GCA_031216915.1. Classification (NCBI taxonomy): domain Eukaryota; kingdom Metazoa; phylum Mollusca; class Scaphopoda; order Dentaliida; family Dentaliidae; genus Pictodentalium; species Pictodentalium vernedei. Next base: position 865,445,916 of record CM062296.1, on the reverse strand, counting down.
TGACTATAGAATCCTAGAGAATCTTGATTCTCAAGGACCCCTATTACTGTCATTGTCAAGAGAACATTTACCTCCAATTGGAGAGACTCTTAATCAAGGATTTGACGGAAGCATTGTCCATCAGACATTTAAGTTAGTTGTGGTTCTCTCGGAAAGATAGCCGTAGGCCATCCTAGACCACACTTCTCAGCTACTGGTCTTCCGTAATAGTTATCCAGTTTGATGCGGATCTTGATAACCATCCGTCAACTGCTAAGTAATAGAGGTCCTAACCCTCCCCTGTAGTACCTGCAAGGCCTACGGAAGGAGAAACTATGTCTCATTCCGCAGAGCCTCGAGCCAATGGCTTAGGGGCTTCTGACCGGTAGTCATTGTATGACAATCTCTAGAGTAATTATAGGAGGGTTAACTATACCCTCGCAAGGAGTCCTTTTTAGATGACTTTCTGTCTAGGACATCTTCCCTTACTCCTTTCTGCTATTGTAGGTCGATTGGACGCCGACTTGAGGAGCAGAGTATTGATACTTTCTTTGCAGCGTGGTCATAAACCAATAAAAGCTTTTCGTCAAAAACTTAGTGATCGGAAACCGGAGAGACCCGAAGAGAGTTTTTCACCTTGTCATCTATTAACCCTTTGGTACTTTTATATATATTATTACGTACGAAATCTTTTGTTTAATTTAACCCTTTGATACTTTTGTACATATTATTACGTACGAAATCTTTTGTTTAATTTAACCCTTTGATACTTTTGTACGTGTTATTACGTACGAAATCTTTTGTTTAATTTAACCCTTTGATACCTTTGTACGTGTTATTACGTACAAAATCTTTTGTTTAATTTAACCCTTTGATACTTTTGTACGTGTTATTACGTACGAAATCTTTTGTTTAATTTAACCCTTTGTACTTTTGTATGTGTTATTAAGTACGAAATCTTTGTTTAATTTAACCCTTTGATACCTTTGTACATGTTATTACGTACGAAATCTTTTGTTTAATTTAACCCTTTGATACTTTTGTACGTGTTATTACGTACGAAATCTTTTGTTTAATTTAACCCTTTGATACTTTTGTATGTGTTATTACGTACAAAATCTTTTGTTTAATTTAACCCTTTGATACTTTTGTACGTGTTATTACGTACGAAATCAAACAGCATGTTGATACTTTGTGGGATTCGTGCTCCCGCATTGTGTCCTTGGGCAAGGCACTTAACCACGATTGCCTACATGGGGGCACGATGACGCTGTGTACTAAGGCGTACTGCACGTCGATGGTGCGTATGTCTTCAACCAATCTAACCCTGCTTGTGCCGCGGTGCAGAATTTAGAGTTACGATGTTGGAGAGCTGACAGCTGCTCGTCGTTGCTCGGTGGTTCTCTCCGGGTACTCCGGCTTCCTCCCCCATAAAACTGTCACCGACATGATATGACCCTGGCTGTTAATGTGTCGTTAAACCCTACTAAAAAAAAAGAATATACTTTGTGGTCATATGTTTTGTTAGTATTTTTCGATGTTTTAAAGTTTTAACCTCAAATTCCTATTTTCTCCCAAATACTGATAAATGGTAACTGCTGAGCCAAATGTTATCGCTGCTTAAAACACTAATATAATCCTGCTGTCAGGATTTCTTCACTGTTTGAGTGCTAGAAGCCACTATCAAGGCTTTCAGAAATGAGTAGACCAGAGCAAAAATCAACACTCTCCTTGCTAAAATTTCGTATTCACTCAAACACAAATATTATTTTTTATATAAATTTGTTTTATTACTGTGGGCACTCTCCAATAATTTGTAATAAAACAAGTTTTGAAAAACAAATTCAGACCACCAAAAACAAGAGCTGGACTTTCGTCCGATGCATACCCCACGTGGTGTACCGCCTAGTGTGGGCATACCTATGACCAACAAATATTATTTATGAATATTTTCGTTCGGATTGATGGATGGATGCACAGATGTATAGACGCAATGCAGTACAGCCCCACCCCCCCTTCCATTTTCTTCGAAAGTTTTCAACAATTTCTAACAAATTCTAAGTCAAAAGGTATGGTAAATTGTTTGGTGTTTGGAAGTTTTATGCAATGAGGCAGAATCCTTTGTCATAGGCAAACTGCATTCCGTATTTCACTGAAATCTGATAATCCCAATCCAGTATAGTATGCCCCCCCCCCCCCTCCCATTTTCTTCAAAAGTTTTCAACAATTTCCAACAATTTCAAAGTCAAAAGGTATGGTAAATTGTTTGGTGTTTGGAAATTTTATGCAATGAGGCAGAAGCCTTTGTCATAGGCAAACTACATGCCATATTTTACTGAAATCCGATAACCCATACCTGAGATACAGGCTGAACAGACAAATAATGTCAATTTCCTACAATTTCTAAGTAAAAAAATGGGGGATAACTCTGAAAAGGAGAATGTGAGAAATAGCGTTGAATCCTTTTTTTTAAAGCCTATACCATAAGCAGTGTTCATGGCAAATTTCATTGCAATAGAACATTCGATACCCGAGATACAGGCTGAACAGACAAAATTTGGCTCGAACAGACACAATTTCTAAGTGAACAAGTAATAAAACAAGAGGCCCCAGGGGGCCTGTGGGCGCTCACCTGACATGGTAGTCTAAATATCAAGCCAGGGACTTGAATAAGCTGCATACGCCCCTCGTAAGAAAAGCATATACCAACTAGATGAAGCAATTGTGCCCACACAATACACAGGATTTTCCTTCTATTTTCAGTTCCTGCACTTTTACGTCACAAAATTGAGATAAACGCATAAAAAACAGAATTTTTTCCCCAAACAAAATATTCTTAGCCTAAATTTCTTTTTCTTCCTAAAACGCATAAAAAACTAATTTCTGGATTTTGGTCAAAAAAAAAAAAAAAAGTCCCACCCGCACCCCAAATTTTCAGTGTAAAAAAAAAAAAAATTTTTTTCTTTTAAAATTGACCGAAACGCATAAAACACAAAAAAAAAATTCAGGATTTTGGTCCAAATTTTCAGTGTAAAATTTAATTTTTTTTTTTCTCTGAAAATTGACCGAAACGCATAAAAAACAAAAAAAAAAATTTCAGGATTTTGGTCCAAAATTTATAAGTCCCACCCAGACCCCAAATTTTCAGTGTAAAAAAAAAAAAAAATTTTTCTCTTAAAATTGACCGAAATGCATAGAGAGCCCAAATATGGACCCAGGCAATTGATTTCAATAAACATGTGAAACAATCTTCCAAAGATGTTATATGTGAAATTTGAAAGCTTTTGGCGCAGTGGTTTGGGAGAAAAGTAGTCTTATATGTTTTCCCATTATCCACAGTGTTAAAAAATGCTGACTCAGGACTTTTTCAAAGTCCCTCAAAAGTACCCCATGATAAAACAAGTTTTTAGCTCCTGCGGTCCCCATGGAGCGACGGGAAAAAATTTTTTGGCATAAATTAAGTACTTATGACCCAATAAGCCCTCATATCAAATGTGGTCAAAATTTGCCTCTCGGTTTGGAAAATAGAAATTTTGGGAGGGGCAAATATTCTTTCCCCTCCCATTACGACACCAAGTACAGCCCCACAAACTTCTCTTGAACAAATCTGAGTCTACACCTCAAAAGGAAGCTGCACACCAAATATCAAGTCTCTGCTACTACTGGTTCATGAGAAGAAGATTTTTAAAGATTTCGTCACACTTTTTGGGTGTGGCCCTACCCACGGGCGAGGCAACTTGATTTGAACAAAATCAAATTGCGATGTCATAACAAACTGTTATCTCAAATATCAATTAAATTGGTTCAGCGGTTTGGGAGGAGAAGACACAAACACCATGTTCAAGGACAAGGACGGACGGTGAGTGATCACTGTAGCTCTCCTGACTGAAAGTCAGGTGGGCTAAAAAATAATAATAAAAAAAATAACTAGTGTGGGCATACCTATAACCAACAAATATTATAAAAAATAATAATTTACTTAAGTTATGAATATTCTCGGACGGACTCACACATGGAGGTACAGAAGGATGGATGGACGGACAGACGCACATGGATGCATGTAATCCAGTATAACCCCATTTTCTTCAAAAGTGGGGGTAGAGTAATCTAGCCCTCAACCAGATAATCACTAATGTGACAAGTATCTTGTTATTGGTACTTTCTGACGTTTGGCGTCAAATTTTGAAAAACGTTGAAGAAACTGAATTCCCAATGACATTTGAACGTCAGGATAATTAAAGTCTCAAAGGGTTAATGATGACAACGCAAGGGCTCCGTCACGTCTGATTAACTCCAAATTAGCAAATGTTAAGACAGAGTTATACATGATAAATATAATAGCTCTGGAAAGGACTCTAAATGAGGTAGAAACATCCTCAAATTCCTTTCAGTAGAGATGTTGTGTCACAGTTCTTAAAGGTGATCTGAGTAAAGCCAGAGAGTTTAAATTCACTCTGAATGAAGAAAAGCCGTCTCAATTGTGTCCGAGCGAATAGTGAATGACGAAGGTAAGGACATACCTAGGTCCTTAGCCTGCTCATTCAAATGCAGAGGAACTCTCAATAAATCATTCCCGTTTTCCGTTAATCAGGAAAATTACAGAAGATGATGACAAGAAACCGCCTTACTTCTTTCCACTGGAAAGTTGAATATGGCGTCGTCTAAAAAGCATGCGACATCTGTCTATACTTAACCGGAAAAGACATTTCCTCCTCTTTTTCCGGATGAAGTCAGCATCCAACAATGCTTGCGGTTTCTTGCAAGTACTGCAGTTGCAGCATTCTGATTTGCTGGAGCAAATTCAGGGTAGTGTTGATAGATTAAATCCATCGCAACCATGTGTTGTTCCGAAAGGGAAGGATAATCCCCCTCCATGTCACTTTCATCTGAATCAGTTGAAAATCATGGTCAGCGGCATCTGAATGCACAGATGACAGGACCGACCCAGTACATCGGTCAGCTCGGGTTCTGAGACTACTGTCAGCTGCTTCTGCACATGCCGGGATGCTGCAATGAACTTCACAATGTACGACAGCAAATCTGTTACGGAGGCCTGAGGAGCAGCGGTCTTTTATTCTGGCCGCCGGCTGCTCCCGGGACAGTGTGTCCGAGACGGTTCTTTTCTCTGGATGTCCCGATATATGAGGCCTCGTCTCTTAGCTACTGAATAGGGCTACTTTCGAGCGGTCACAGCATTCTGATTCTCAGGAACGAACTCAGGGAAGTATTGATGCATTAGATCCATTGCCACCCTGTGTTGTTCCGAAAGGGAAAGGTAATTCTCCAAATCCCTTTCACCATCCGACTGAATCAGATTATACCCACAGTCATTGGCATCTGAATGCGCAGATGACTGGACCGACCCAGCACCATCCGACAGCTCAGGTTCTGAGATTGCCGTCGGCTGCTTCTGCACTTGCTGGGATGCTGCCATGGGCTGCACAATCTGCGACAGTAAGTCCATTATTTACGCCTGAGGAGCAGCGGTCTTCTGATGCTTGGCTGCCACCTGCTCCTGGGACAGAGTGTCTGAGATGGCTCTATTCTGCAGACGTCCCGATGAATGAGGCCACGTCTCCTTGGCTACTGTATGGTGTGACTTCTCTGATGAAGAGTGGACCTTCTCGGTGATGCAGGCTGGATATCAGAAGTCACGTAGCCAAGGTGGGGTCGTGTGTGCTTGGTAGACGCTGAAGAGGAAGCCGTAACTATAGCCGACCCTAGCTGTGAACTGAACAGAGCATCCCAGATGGGAGGCGTGGACGTATGCTCCGACTGACGCAAGTTCTGAACCACAACATCTGACCCAAGACATTGTTATGAAAGAGAGCGAGGGCTCTCTCAGTCGCGATCCATCAGACCAAGTCGAGCTTCTTGCTGAACTTGCCGGTTTCTTCCTCTCCATCATCGCAGAGTGAGCCTGTTATTTTATAGTGCTGGCTACCCTTTCTACTCTCCTTAACTGCAACGGACACACCCAGCGTCACGGTACCCTTGGATGATTTAACCGCTTCACCGGTCAAGCTAGCTGGCAACAGGGAGCTGAAACCATGATGTGGTTTATTGCCCTGTCTAATATTCACAAGCACTTTAGCTGCTAGCTCTTACTTACTATCTAAACGCGATGACGGAAGCACGCTTTCTGAGGGTGTCCCATAAACATCACCATGTTCTTGTTCCTCTGTAAATAGAAACTAAATGAAATTGTCAATGACACTGTAGCTCAACGTGTCAAGACATGTACATGTATATTATGTGACACAGCAATGACAAACATCTAGGTAATGACCTGATAACAAAGGTACATATGAAGTATTGTAACGGTCTGTACATAAATACTGACCGTAGCCTGTAACAAATGTATAGGTAAAGTATTGTAAAGGTGGGTGACAGTCAGATGCTAAACTAGAAAAGAAATCTTCGAGTCCCAGAGTGGGCTTGACTGAACCCCAAAATATTTGTTCTCATAGCACAGTGATAACAAAGGCACCACAAAACACACTCATTCCTGTCCCAAGGTGAAAACAAAGGTACCCAAGAAGTTTCGTGAGGATCAGTTCATAAATACGAGCTGTATAGAAGTTGTGACAAAAAACTGATTGGACCTAATTTCGGTACAAAATAGCCACTGGCAGCCATCTTGAATTTTGGGCCGCACTCAGAAACACTCGTTCTCATCCCAAGGTGATAATAACAGAGGTACCCAAGAAGTTTCGTGAAGATCGGTTGATAAATACTGCCTCTTGCCCGAGCCATATTGACATGTGTACTTACTATGTGTAAGTAGCACTGAAAAAATCAAAGTTCATCTAATTTGCATAATTTCTGCACGAGAAAAAAACCCGTATTATATGTGATGTATCCCATGGTACTAAACATTCACACAAAATTTTTTTCAAATCAACGCTTTCATATGGAAGTTCTGTGCAAAAATCTCATTGCACCTAATTTTGTACAAAATGGCTGCCATCGGCCATCTTGAATTTCGGACCACACCCCAAAACACTTGTTCTTGTCCCACGGTGATACCAAAGGTACCAAAGAAGTTTCGTAAAGATCGGTTTATAAATACGGCCTCTAGCCCGAGCCGTATTGGCATTTGCACTTATAGTGCTGAAAGTAACACTAAATACATCAAAGTTAGTCTAATTTGCATAATTTACGTACGAGAAAAAAACCTGTATTATATGTGATGTATCCCATGGTACTAAACATTCATACAAAAAATTATTCAAATCAGCACTTTCATATGAAAGTTCTGCGCAAAAATCTGATTGAACCTAAGTCTGTACAAAATGGCCGCCAGCGGCCAACTTGAATTTCGGATCGGACCCCAAAACACTTGTTCTCGTCCCACGGTCATAACAAAGGTACACAAGAAGTTTTGTAAAGATCGGATCATAAATACGGCCTCTAGCCCGAGCCGTATTGGCATTTGCACTTATAGTGCTGAAAGTAACACTAAATAAATCAAAGTTAGTCTAATTTGCATAATTTAAGCACGAGAAAAAAACCCGTATGATATGTAATGTATCTCATGGTACTAAACATTCATACAAAAAATTATTCAAATCAGACCTTTCATATGGAAGTTCTGAACAAAACACAGATTTCTGCATCGTCGGTACAAAATGGCGGCTGGCAGCCATCTTGAATTTTGGGCCGCACCCAAAAACACTTGTTCTTGTTCCACAGTCATAACAAAGGTACCCAAGAAGTTTTGTAAAGATCGGTTCATAAATACGGCCTCTAGCCCAAGCCGTATCCAATTGTTGACGTACGGACAGATGGACCATGACGAAAGCTCAAATTTGGCTTCGCCAAAGTTGAGCTAACAACTAGAGTGACCTTTTGGCGAGAGGACTGGTGGTGGCCTCTCACTGCGAGAAGACCAGCAGTGGCCCCTCACTAACAACGTACCGTGACACCGTCTCCAACGTTTGTCATCCCCTGCGACACAGGTTGAGCAAGAATTAGTGGGAGTACATTGACTACAAGCAGGGCAACTAACATGTTAATCAGAGGAAAGACTTCCTCGCTCTGCTTATTGAGCAATATGCTTTCATAATGAAGCAAACTAAGTCGATCGTACTCCCCCTAACTCCACATTAAATATTATAAGAAGATACATAACAAAAATATTCAAAATATAAATCGAAAAATAGTTTACACAAAAAAATTTTCGAAAAATTTTGACAAGAGCCCAAGTTCCCAAAAGGAACGAAGAGCCCAAATGTATTCCAATAAAGCCCAAGTGTGGACAAAAATTAATTTTTCTTTCCAAAAATTAACTGCTACACGACCGGACTATTTAATGTTTCTTACAACAGACCTACCATATAATAAATAAGAAACTGCATATATAAAAAGAGTGTTGTTAATATAAACAACATCAGAATGAAAATCGGAAAAGAGACCCCAGGCAACACTGTCCGAAGTCAGTAACAGATTTTTGAAATATCCGATGTAAGGCAAGATCTTCTCAGAAGAAAAAATGATACATTGGATGTATGATGCATGACCAAAACGCCCTAGACACCCCAAGGGTAAGGACAGAACCCTGGGGATATACAGAACATTCTGTGTAACACGTTAAACTCCCAAGAAATTTCATTAAAAAATTTCAATAAAACAAGCCAAAAAGCTTGGGAGTTTAACTGGGGGGGTCAAGGGAGGGTAGGGAAGGAATATTTAACAAACTGTGGAAAAATCATTATCAACAATGATGACGTCAGGCCCATGTCCCAAAATTGGGGAACATTAACTAATTTTTATAAACATTATAAAATTACAGCCCTGAACGTTCAAACGATTTAAAAGCACAGAAGTCAGTTTGTTCTTATCTGACAAAGAGCCAAACAAAGAATGAGGTTGGCGCCAATTCCGATTAGTTCCTGGTGTCTGCGCACGCGCAGAGAGTAAATGTATAGAGGGCCAGATAAGACCTCTAATTTTCGGTTTTGCATGAAAATTTTGGGGATAGGGGGGGGGGGGAATTTGTGATTGGTACTCGATATTTTGGAGTTAGCACCAGCAATGTCTGGGCCATAGAGTACAGTTGGAAAAATATATAGAAGTCAGAGAGAAGGAATACAAAACAGTCTACAAAACGAATCCAGACGGCTCGATTATATGAATAATATATAGAAGTCAGAGAGAAGGAATACAAAACAGTCTACAAAACGAATCCAGACGGCTCGATTATATGAAAAATATATAGAAGTCAGAGAGAAGGAATACAAAACAGCCTACAAAACGAATCCAGATGGCTCGATTATATGAAAAATATATAGAAGTCAGAGAGAAGGAATACAAAACAGCCTACAAAACGAATCCAGACGGCTCGATTATATGAAAAATATATAGAAGTCAAAGAGAAGGAATACAAAACAGCCTACAAAATGAATCCAGACGGCTCGATTATATGAAAACAACTCTGTTGTCCATGTCAGATGATTTTTTTTCTAGTACTGGGATGCTACAACAGAAATAATACCCAGATTTTCAGTAATGCAAAACTAAGAATTCAAACATCAACCTTGGGACTTGACTGTTAGGCTTCCACATTTACACGGTTAAACGTAAACGTTTCGTTTATGGGCATTAAACGTTTACAGTTCTGGTAAACGTGTACACGGAATGAAGTTTTAATAGAGTAATTTCAAAATTGCAGATTAATGCAGAAAGTCAAAGAAACAAAAAAAAAATTTCCAACTTTGCAATGCAATATTTTGATAATGCTTCAGAAAAACTGTGTACTGGTTCCGTCTGGCGCCGCCGCCACAGTAACCGAACAAAATCATCTTCAAATCATGTGATATCATATATGACACAGTCACATGAGCCACATGGCACGTGCTTATCTTTGGTGTTTCCTTCGAAACATGTGTGGGATGTTTTAGTTTATTCGGATTTACATGTATATTCCCAAAGTCATACACAATTGTTCTCGATGATTTCGTTCACCTGACATGGATTATTAATTTATTATTCACACATGGGATGATCTTAGGATCAATTTATGGAGTTTGACAGACAGACTGGCACTTGCGGTGTTTGAAAATTTGGATTCCCCTGCATGGTTTGTAGACTTTGTTTATTTTTGCGACATTGCATTCCACTCTCAAGTCCGGTATTGTCACTATTGTGTGCCATGGCAACACGCTCCAACATTACTGTTTGAAAAAAACACAAGGAATTTCACCCCGAACCCACCAGAATGAGCTCAGTGACCCCCATAAATTTCAAAATTTACCTGGGGGAGAATCCCCCAGACCCCCCCCCCCCCCCCCCCTCCCACAGACTGAGCGACTTTGCCTTCGGCATCTGCATGCTGTGATCGTTCGTCTACGTCGTTTTTGGACGAACTGTAAATAGTCTGTCTCAATAACATAAAATGTATGCCCTGTACGCAAAGATATGATGAACTTGTTGACATACTGTGTATTATTACACACTTCTATCAAATATTGACTACTTGCATTGTTAGTACGTGTAAACGTTTACGTTTCGTTTACAGACAGTCGTTTAAACGTTTACAATTTTGTCTAAACGTGGAAGCCTTACTTGACTGGAACAAATTTGGAGGATGTTGTATATCAAATATCAAAATATTCTAACTGATGACTCTGGAGAAGATTTTGAGTATATTACCAGTTTTGTACTATGTTGAAATTTGCTCCCCCCCCCCATCCCCCCAGCCCCCAACGCCCCGACACCCTGTGGACTTTATTTGAACAACTTTAGATCTGACTTCCATAAGGATGCTGTATACCAAATATCAAATGATTCTGACTGATGGAAGAAGAAGACTAGATTATTCCTCATACTGAACTAAGTTAAAATTCGGGCTTCCTTAGAGAGCCCAATTATTAATCAATAGACTTGAGTTGAATAAATGAATTCAACTCATGTAAGAATTCTGTATGCCATATATTAAATGATTCTGACTTGTGTTTCCAGAGAAGAGTTTTAAAGATTATTCCTCATACTGAACTAAGTTAAAATTCACGCTCAAATAGGAAACCCAAATATTAACCACAAAACTTGATTTGAACAAACTTAGATCTGACTTCACTATGGATGCTGGAATCCATATATCAAAAGATTCTGACTAGTGGATCTGAATAAGAAATTTTTCAAAGATTATTCCTCATATTGTACCAAGTTAAAATTCAGGCTCCTTCAGTGAGCCCAATTATCAAACAATGGCCTTGACTTAAACAAATTGTTAAGATTCTGTATGGCATATATTAAATGATTCTGATTTTCTGACTGGTGTTTCTGGAGAAAGGGAGTTTTAAGGATTATTCCTCATATTGGACAGTTAAAAGTCAGGTTCCAATAGGGAGCCCAAATATCAACCCAGGGACTTGGTTTGAACAATATGAGATGTAACCTCCCTAAGGATGCTGTACACCAAATATCAGAAGATTCTGACTGGCAGATCTGAAAAAGAAATTTTTTTAAAGATTATCTGCCATATTGCACTAAGTTAAAATTTGAGCCCCCAAAGAAAGCCCAAATACTAACTGAAGGACTTGATTTCAACAATATTGAATCTGACCCTTGCAACAATAATGTATACCAAACATAAAAAGATGCTGACTTCTAAGAATACTTCATACCAAATAAGTTCTCTGTTCTGGGTGGTTTGGGGAAATATGGGCATTTGAAAAAAACACATCTATTTTTAGCTCCCGGGGGGTCACATAGTTGTTACAAGAAATTTTTTGGCATAAATCAAGTACTTATGACTCAATAATACCACATACCAAATTTGGTTCAAATTGGACCTTTGGTTCAGAAAATACAAATTTTGAGTGGGACAAAAAATCTTTCTCCTCATATTACAGCCTACAATAAAGTGGAAATGTGGACATGCTAATAGTGCGCTATCTGGGTGATATTTGCATCACATTCGTATCTGAATATCGCAATATTTTTATAGCAATAATGCATCAGTCGGTTGTTATTAGGCCAGTACATGTCTCTGTTATGTTACCCCCCCCCCCCCACCACCCCCACACATACACATACACAGACTAGAGTTTTGTTTGAAGAAAAATGCACAGTAGCATTCTTCACAATAACTAACTAGAGGATGGCCACCAAAAGGTGGCCGATTCCCCCGAAAAAAGCCTTGATAGCCATTCCAACCTTATTCACGACACACCCTCTGGTTATGGGCAATAATAATACAAGTATCACAAGTATCATTAATCCTCAAATCCTTGAAGGCTGTAAGAAGTTATGGAGTGGACACGAATTCCGTCTACGCCCGGACGGACAGACGGACGACGTCACGGCTAGATTCCCCTGAATTTTTTTCGGGGGAATAAAATCGCAATGTTCTACGCTCTTCATTCAATGCTGCATTCAAATCCAGAGGCTCAAGTGAGCCTAAAATGTTCACCTGGCTCAAGTTGTCAAAAGAGATGAGTGTATCAGTAAGTGGTCAGCAGCAAGAGCAAATTTTTTATTTGTTATGAAATAACCAAATGCAGCCATACATTTCTGCCGTCCTAGGGAAGCTTCCTAGAAAGTTTTTTCTGTGAAGTAATAAAAACAACCAAACAAAATTTTTGTTTTGTTTTCAACTACTGCGGTTCTCTCTACCAGCCCCTCCCCCCCCCCCCCCTCCAAAAAAAATAATAAAATAAAAATTACAGCATAAGTGAAATATTATGTCTCAGTTATATACTACATGACAAATTTGATTCACGTCTGCCCATTGTAACTGAAAATTGAAATTTTGAGTGTAGCCCAATTTTGGGAACATAAATTTTTGACTTACTGAGTTTCTTTGAAAAAATAATTGAATCTGCATCACTAAAGTAAGTTCCAAACAAGAAATCTAAGCATTATTACAAGTGGCTTTTAAAAACAGGATTTTTAAAGCATTTTAGGCTTATGAAACATTTAACCCCACCCCAAGGGATATCGTAATTTTGGGTGGAAAAAATCAGAAGAGTAAATTCCATCAGCCTGAAGATGGCAGCAGCTTCATTTGAACAAGAAAAAGGTTAACTAGAAAGTGTTTTAGCACACGAAAACATATGTCTCCCCTTCCTTTCTATTTTATGCACTTCAAATGATATATACATAAAAATATTGACAATCATACCAGATATGTAAGGTCTAGCTCTAAAGAGAAATAAGTTATGATGACTATGGCAAATAATACTCTATAAAATATCTGAAACTTGACCTTGAGGTCAGAGGTCAAGGTCACATTCATTTCATCAAGGTAGCGGACATGCGGTTTTTAATGGTGACACATCCACATGTCAAAAAAAAAGAATTCTGGTCTGGACAATTACTCCCTATTTAAAGTACATAAATTTGGCCTTGGGTCAAGGTCACATGAAGGTCATGATGACATGTGGTCTCATTGTGATACGCCCACATGTCAATCATCTAAGTCCTAGGTCAAAAAACAAAAAAGTTCTGATCTGGACAATTATTCCCTATTTGAAGTACATAAATTTGACCTTGAGGTCAGAGGTCAAGGTCACATGCAGTTCATCAAGGTAGCGGACATGCGGTTTCATGGTGACACATCCACATGTCCAAAAAAAAAAAAAATCTGGTCTGGACAATTACTCCCTATTTAAAGTACATAAATTTGACCTTGAGGTCAAGGTCACATGAAGGTCATGATTACATGTGACATGCGGTCTAATTGCGATACATCCACATGTCAAATATCTAAGTCCTAGGTCAAAAAACAAAAAAGTTCTGGTCTGGATAATTATTCCCTATCTGAAGTAAATAAATTTGACCTTAAGGTCAGAGGTCAAGGTCACATGAAGGTCATCGATGTAGACGACATGCGGTCTCATGGTCACACATCCACATGTCAAATAACCAAGTCCTAGGTCAAAAAACAAAAAAATTCTGGTCTGGACAATTACTCCCTATTTGAAGTACATAAATTTGACCTTGAGGTCAAGGTCACATGAAGGTCACAATGGTATGCGACACACCGGCTCATGGTGATACATCCACGTGCCAAACATCTAAGGCCTGGCTCAAAAGACAAACAAGTTTTGGTCCGGACAAAGTTTCCTTGAAAAAAAGCACAAATCTGACCTTCTAAAGCATGACTCTAAATACAAAAAAGTTCTGGTCCAGAGAGTTTCCCTTAAAAAAGCGCATAAATCTGACCTTCAGGTCAAAGGTCAAGGTCACATGAAGGTCACTATGGTACACTGTACACCGGTTCATGGTGATACATCCACATGCCAAGTATCTAAGGTGTAGGTCAAAAGACAAAAAAGTTATGGCCAGGACAAAGTTTGTGTGATGTTTCCCTTAAAAAACACATAAATCTGACCTTCAGGTCAAAGGTCAAGGTCACATGAAGGTCACTATGGTACACTACACACCGGCTCATAGTGATACATCCACATGCCAAGTATCTAAGGTGTAGGTCAAAAGACAAAAAAGTTATGGCCCTGACAAAGTTTGTATGAGAAGAAGAAGAAGAAGAAGAAGAAGAAGAAGAAGAAGGAGGAGAAGAAGAATTTGCACTAAAACAATATGTCTCCCTTCTGGGAAGGGGAGACATCATTCCAAAGATGGTCTGTGCCATAAATGAATGAATTTGGCCCAGTGGTTTTAATAATAAGAAAAATTTCAAACTAGAGGAACCGAATTTTACTGCCACCAGTAAAGTCAAGTAACAGTATTACATGAAACAATATCTATGGAACCCACATTGAAGTCTTGAGAGGGTTAAATTAAAGATATTCATACAGAAATCAGAGAATTTTTTTCAAACAACCCCCCCCCCCCCTCCCTCCCCTCCCCCCCCCAAAAAAAACCCCAATCAATCATGTGGTACTGCACTGAAAAGGTTTGATCAAGACATCAATAAAATCTTTGGGACCCCCCCATGCAACACACCAGCATTCAAATTGAACCATCACATTTTTAGGTCATTATATTCACAAAATCCACTGAATTTAATCAACTGGCTTGATGAATAAATGCAACACACCAGCATTCAAATTGAACCATCATATTTTTAGGTCATTATATTCACAAAATCCACTGAATTTAATCAACTGGCTTGATGAATAAATGCAACATGTTTTTAGGTCATCATATTCACAAAATCCACTGAATTTTTATTCAACTGGCTTGATAAATGCAACTCACCAGCATTGAAAAGATTACTCTGATTAATCTCAACTATGCTGTAAACATGTCATGCCACGATGACATCTCATGATCAGACAATGCTAATTTTTACTCAGTTCAGCTGTGCATAATGATTGGTCACGACAATGTCATTCCATTGACTATGGGGAATAATCAAAATTTGGTTTGTGAACATTTGAATGACAATTTTTAACTCCGAACACATGCTTTCTTCAATGATTATTACTCTTGATTTTCTACCGATATCGAAAATGAATGTCATTCTTATGAAACAAAAACTCTGGCTGAGGAGCATTTAACACACACTGTTACCAACCACATGTACCAGTATGAGGAGCATTTAACACACACTGTTACCAACCACATGTACCAGTATGGGGAGCATTTAACACACACTGTTACCAACCACATGTACCAGTATGAGGAGCATTTAACACATACTGTTACCAACCACATGTACCAGTATGAGGAGCATTTAACACACACTGTTACCAACCACATGTACCAGTATGAGGAGCATTTAACACACACTGTTACCAACCACATGTACCAGCATGAGGAGCAATTAACACACACTGTTACCAACCACATGTACCAGTATAAGGAGCATTTAACACACACTGTTACCAACCACATGTACCAGTATGAGGAGCATTTAACACACACTGTTACCAACCACATGTACCAGTATGAGGAGCAATTAACACACACTGTTACCAACCACATGTACCAGTATGAGGAGCAATTAACACACACTGTTACCAACCACATGTACCAGTATGAGGAGCATTTAACACACACTGTTACCAACCACATGTACCAGTATGAGGAGCATTTAACACACACTGTTAACAACCACATGTACCAGTATGAGGAGCAATTAACACACACTGTTACCAACCACATGTACCAGTATAAGGAACATTTAACACACACTGTTACCAACCACATGTACCAGTATGAGAAGCATTTAACACACACTGTTACCAACCACATGTACCAGTATGAGGAGCAATTAACACACACTGTTACCAACCACATGTACCAGTATGAGGAGCAATTAACACACACAGTTACCAACCACATGTACCAGTATGAGGAGCATTTAACACACACTGTTACCAACCACATGTACCAGTATGAGGAGCAATTAACACACACTGTTACCAACCACATGTACCAGTATGAGGAGCAATTAACACACACTGTTACCAACCACATGTACCAGTATGAGGAGCAATTAACACACACTGTTACCAACCACATGTACCAGTATGAGGAGCAATTAACACACACTGTTACCAACCACATGTACCAGTATGAGGAGCAATTAACACACACTGTTACCAACCACATGTACCAGTATGAGGAGCAATTAACACACACTGTTACCAACCACATGTACCAGTATGAGGAGCAATTAACACACACTGTTACCAACTGCATGTACCAGTATGAGGAGCAATTAACACACACTGTTACCAACCACATGTACCAGTATGAGGAGCAATTAACACACACTGTTACCAACCACATGTACCAGTATGAGGAGCAATTAACACACACTGTTACCAACCACATGTACCAGTATGAGGAGCAATTAACACACACTGTTACCAACCACATGTACCAGTATAAGGAGCATTTAACACACACTGTTACCAACCACATGTACCAGTATGAGGAGCAATTAACACACACTGTTACCAACCACATGTACCAGTATAAGGAGCATTTAACACACACTGTTACCAACCACATGTACCAGTATGAGGAGCAATTAACACACACTGTTACCAACCACATGTACCAGTATAAGGAGCATTTAACACACTGTTACCAAGCACATGTACCAGTATGAGGAGCAATTAACACACACTGTTACCAACCACATGTACCAGTATGAGGAGCATTTAACACACACTGTTACCAACCACATGTACCAGTATAAGGAGCATTTAACACACACTGTTACCAACCACATGTACCAGTATGAGGAGCAATTAACACACACTGTTACCAACCACATGTACCAGTATAAGGAGCATTTAACACACTGTTACCAAGCACATGTACCAGTATGAGGAGCAATTAACACACACTGTTACCAACCACATGTACCAGTATGAGGAGCATTTAACACACACTGTTACCAACCACACGTACCAGTATGAGGAGCATTTAACACACACTGTTACCAACCACATGGTACCATTATGAGAAGCATTTAACACACACTGTTACCAACCACATGTACCAGTATGAGGAGCATTTAACACACACTGTTACCAACCACATGTACCAGTATGAGGAGCAATTAACACACACTGTTACCAACCACATGTACCAGTATGAGGAGCAATTAACACACACTGTTACCAACCACATGTACCAGTATGAGGAGCAATTAACACACACTGTTACCAACCACATGTACCAGTATGAGGAGCAATTAACACACACTGTTACCAACCACATGTACCAGTATGAGGAGCAATTAACACACACTGTTACCAACCACATGTACCAGTATGAGGAGCATTTAACACACACTGTTACCAACCACATGTACCAGTATGAGGAGCAATTAACACACACTGTTACCAACCACATGTACCAGTATGAGGAGCAATTAACACACACTGTTACCAACCACATGTACCAGTATGAGGAGCATTTAACACACACTGTTACCAACCACATGTACCAGCATGCACGTTTTCAATTCTGTGAGTCATTCCTGACATTGTAGTAGTAAGCGAGTGAATAGTTTGAACCTGCTATACAGTACTGTTACACTGTGAAATTGATACCAACCTGTGACAAGTTGTAAAAGTCACAAATTGATTTTGAACGCCCACACATTTTATATTTTGCACAATTCTCTAGTACGTACACTCTGTCAGTACCAATTACGTTGTACATGTAACAACTGCATTCATGTACAGTTTACTGTGTGTATTTTAATTTATTTTGATCAGTATTCTTCCGCAGTTTAACTCATGGACAAAACTATTAACAGGCTTGGTACTGTGAAGAACATGTCAAAAGGTTTACAAGAATTTGAATCTCAATTTTCTGGATTGCTGTAGCCAAATCAGTCTACTGCAGCATTTACCATGGCATTGCTGATTTCCGTGGCTAATTTCGAGGGGTGGAATTTCAGTGTTAAAATCAGGTCCTCATAGTGTCTTCCCCCACTACTCTCATTAGAATTTCTGTTGGTCACAATTTAATAAATAATTTCAACGAATTTTAAAGCACACACGTACATGTACAGTCAATGCATCATTTGACCATCCCAGTTTTTAACACCATCTTTGACTTGAATCAATGAAATAATTGTATAGGGACCAAAGGCATAGAACAATAGATGACTATTACATGACAAGCAAATGGCTCGTTGAATAGCCAATCGAAATCAACACGATGAAACGTTTAATTAAATTATTGAGAAAAAGTTAGGACAAATAGGTATAGCAATAATTTTATGAGCACCGAATCCTTAATAGAACAATTAATGGTAGAGCTAAATGAACACTGAATCCTTAATAGAACAATTAATGGTAGAGCTAAATGAGCACCGAATCCTTAATAGAACAATTAATGGTAGAGCTAAATGAGCACCGAATCCTTAATAGAACAATTAATGGTAGAGCTAAATGAGCACCAAATCCTTAATAGAACAATTAATGGTAGAGCTAAATGAGCACCGAATCCTTAATAGAACAATTAATGGTAGAGCTAAATGAGCACTGAATCCTTAATAGAACAAATAATGGTAGAGCTAAATGAGCACTGAATCCTTAATAGAACAAATAATGGTAGAGCTACATATTTAGAGCACCGAATCCTTAATAGAACACTTAATGGTAGAGCTAAATGAGCACCAAATCCCTAATAGAAGAATTAATGGTAGAGCTAAATGAGCACCAAATCCTTAATAGGACAATTAATGGTAGAGCTAAATGAGCACCAAATCCCTAATAGAACAATTAATGGTAGAGCTAAATGAACACCGAATCCCTAATAGAACAATTAATGGTAGAGCTAAACAAGCACCAAATCCTTAATAGAACAATTAATGGTAGAGCTAAATGAGTGCCAAATCCTTAATAGAACAATTAATGGTAGAGCTAAATGAGCACTGAATCCTTAATAGAACAATTAATGGTAGGGCTAAATGAGCACCAAATCCCTAATAGAACAATTAATGGTAGAGCGAAATGAGCACCGAATCCTTAATAGAACAATTAATGGAAGAGCTAAATGAGCACCAAATCCCAATTAGAACAATTAATGGTAGAGCTAAATGAGCACCGAATCTCAAATAGAACAATTAATGGTAGAGCTAAATGAGCACCAAACCTTAATAGAAAAATAAAAGTAAAAGAAAATTCAAATTATACAATAGAATTAAAGTATGTGGAGTGAGTGAGGATTGCCTAGCCAAGCGGAAACCATAGACCATGCAAGGATTGAAACAAGCTTTCCTGACTGGAACCAGTGTACATTTTAAATAAACAAGAGGCCCCAGGGGGCCTGAGGACGCTCACCTGACATGGTAGCCTAAATATCAACCCAGAGAATTGATTTCCACAAGTTGCATCTGCTCCTCCTAAGAAAAGCTGAAACCAAATATCCAAATATTCTGACCAGTGAATCTAAAAAAAGATTTTTAAAGAATATTCCTCATACTGAACTAAGTCATAATTCGGGCTCCCACAGGAAGCCCATATATGAACCCAGGGACTTGGCTTTAACAAACCTGAATCTCACACCCCTAAGGATTCTGCACACCAAATATCAAAACATTCCGACTGCTGGATCTGAAGAAGAAGATTTTTAAAGAAAATTCCTCATTTTGAACCAAGTTACAATTCGAGCTTCCACAATCAGCCCAAATATGGACCTAGGGACATGGCTTGAAAAAACTTGAATCTTACCCCCCTAAGGATGCTGCATAAAAAATATCAAAAGCATTCATCTGCTGGATCTGAAGATTTTTAAATAAAATTCCTCATTTTGAACTAAGTTGTCATTTAGACTCCCATAGTGAGCCCAAATATGAACCACGGGACTTGGCTTGAACAAACTTGAATCTCAGCCCCCTAAGGTTGCTTCATGCCAAATATCAAAACATTCCAACTGCTGAATCTGAAGAAGAAGATTTTTAAAGAAAAATTCCTCATATTGACTAAGTTATAATTTGGGCTCCCACAGGGAGCCCAAATATGGACCCATGGACTTGGCTTTAACACACTTGAATCCCCCTCCCCCCAAGGATGCTACTCACCACATATCAAACCATTCCGACTGCTGGATCTGAAGAAGAAGATTTTTTAAGAAAATTCCTCATTTCGAACAAAGTTACAATTCAAGCTCCCACATTGAGCCCAAATATGGACCTAGGGACATGGCTTGAACAAACTTGAATCTCATCCCCCTAAGGATGCTGCATACCAAATATCACAAGCTTCTGCCTGCTGGATCTTGAGAAGAAGATTTTCAAAGAAATTTGCCTGAAATGCACTAAGTTCGAATTTGGGCTTCTATAGTGAGCCCAAATATGAATCCAGGTGGCCGATTTGAACAAACTGGAATCAGATCCACCTCACAATGTTGCATACTAAATATCAAAAGATTCTGCCTGCAGGATCTGGAGAAGAAGATTTTTGAAGAAATTTGCCTGAAATGCACTAAGTTCAAATTTGAGCTTCTATAGTGAGCCCAAATATGAATCTAGGGAGCCGATTTGAACAAAATAGAATCAGATCCACCCCACAATGCTGCATACCAAATATCGAAAGATTCTGTCTGCTGGATCTGGAGAAGAAGATTTTTTAAGAAATTTGCCTGAAATGCACTAAGTTCAAATTTGGGCTCCTATACTGAGCCGAAATATAAACCCAAGGGGCCGATTTGAACAAACTTGAATCAGATCCACCCCACAATGTTGCATACCCAATATCAAAAGATTCTGCCTGCTGGATCTTGAGAAGAAGATTTTCAAAGAAATTTGCCTGAAATGCACTAAGTTCAAATTTGGGCTCCTATACTGAGCCCAAATATAAACCCAAGAAGCTGATTTGAACAAACTTGAATCAGATCCACCCCACAATGTTGCATACCAAATATCAAAAGATTCTGCCTGCTGGATCTGGAGAAGAAGATTTTCAAAGAAATTTGCCTGAAATGCAGTAAGTTCAAATTTGGGCTCCTATACTGAGCCCAAATATAAACCCTGGGGGCCGATTTGAACAAACTTGAATCAGATCCACCCCACAATGTTGCATACCAAATATCAAAAGATTCTGCCTGCTGGATCTGGAGAAGAAGATTTTTTAAGAAATTTGCCTGAAATGCACTAAGTTCGAAATCAGGCTCCTATACTGAGCCCAAATATGAACCCAGGGGGCCGATTTGAACAAACTTGAATCAGATCCACCCTCCAATGTTGCATACCAAATATCAAAAGATTCTGCCTGCTGGATCTGGAGAAGAAGATTTTTTAATGTTTTTCCCATTGCCTACAGTGTTAAAAAGTGCTGACTCAGCACTTTTTCAATGTCCCGAAACTGTACCCTATGATAAAACCGATGGCAATTTTTTTTTACCAATTCTTTCTGTTGGTCCTAAGGAAGCTTCACACCAAATAAAAATTCTCGGTGCCGTGCAGTTTTGGAGATATGGGCGTTTTAATTTTTTTCTATTTTTAGCTCCTGCGGTTCCCATGGGGCTACGGGAAAAAAAAAATCAGCATAAATTAGGTACTTATGACCCAATAAGCCCTCACATAAAATTTGGTTCAAATCAGCCTCTTGGTTTGGAAAATAGAAATTTTGGGCGGGGCCAAAAATTTTGCCCCTCCCATAACGACGCCAAGTATAGCCCCACAAACTTCTCTTGAACAAATCTGAGTCTACACCTCAAAAGGAAGCTGCACACCAAATATCAAGTCTCTGCTACTGCTGGTTCATGAGAAGAAAATTTTTTAAGATTTCAGCACACTTTTTGGGTGTGGCCCTACCCACGGGCGGGGCAACTTGATTTGAACAAAATGAAATTGCGATGTCATAACAAACTATTATCTCAAATATCAATTAAATTGGTTCAGCGGTTTGGGAGGAGAAGTCGCAAACACCATGTTCACGGACGACGGACGCAGGATGACGGACGACGGACGGTGAGTGATCACTATAGCTCTCCTGACTGAAAGTCAGGTGAGCTAATAAACAAGAGCACCGCTGCGCATTGCATCAAACGCCCGTGAACTGTTCAAATTGTACCATTTTAACACATTTGCAATTTTTTTAGAGTGCGAGAAATTTATACTGGCATATATATATATGTTACGGTCAGACTTTGAAATCAGTGATTTTGTGAAATGACTAAATTTTTCAGTCATTTGAGAAAAAGACAAGTTTGAAGCCAATCAAAAAACAAATACTAAAGTTATCATCCGGAAACCAAATATTTGACGAAGAATTCTAAGTCCAACAGGGGCCATAATTCAGGCAAAAATTGTTCAGACCGACCCCATATTCGAACTTGACCTGTATTTTGTTGTGATTAAACCACATACCAAGTTTGGAGCTGATCGGAAAACAAATACTAAAGTTATCATCCGGAAACCAAATATTTGACGAATTCTAAGTCCAACAGGGGCCATAATTCACGCAAAAATTGTTCAGACCGACCCCATATTCGAACCTGACCTGTATTTTGTTGTGATTAAACCACATACCAAATTTGGAGCCAATCGGAAAACAAATACTAAAGTTATCATCCGGAAACCAAATATTTGACGAATTCTAAGTCCAGCAGGGGCCATAATTCAGGCGAAAAATGTTCGGACCGACCCCATATTCGAACTTGACCAGTATTTTGTTGTGATTAAACCACATACCAAATTTGGAGCCGATCGGAAAACAAATACTAAAGTTATCATCCGGAAACCAAATATTTGACGAATTCTAAGTCCAACTGGGGCCATAATTCAGGCGAAAAATGTTCGGACCGACCCCATATTCGAACTTGACCTGTATTTTGTTGTGATTAAACCACATACCACATTTGGAGCCGATCGGAAAACAAATACTAAAGTTATCATCCGGAAACCAAATATTTGACAAATTCTAAGTCCAACTGGGGCCATAATTCAGGCGAAAAATGTTCGGACCGACCCCATATTCGAACTTGACCTGTATTTTGTTGTGATTAAACCACATACCAAATTTGGAGCCAATCGGAAAACAAATACTAAAGTTATCATCCGGAAACCAAATATTTGACGAATTCTAAGTCCAACTGGGGCCATAATTCAGGCGAAAAATGTTCGGACCGACCCCATATTCGAACTTGACCTGTATTTTGTTGTGATTAAACCACATACCACATTTGGAGCCGATCGGAAAAGAAATACTAAAGTTATTGTTCGGAAACCAAACGGACGGATGGACGGACGGATGGACAGACGGACGGACAACACCATACTATAATACGTCCCGTTTTTCAAACGGGCGTATAAAAAGTGAACCAAGATATAATAGCCCATTAAGTGCTTTTGAGCGTATGTCTGTGTGTTATTCATTTTTGAGGGGGGGGGGGGGGGGGGGGGGAAGGGAGAGAGGGAGGAGGGGGGCTACCATCACTCCATCATCTGGACATTTTAAATAAATAAAGTATCAACAAAGATATAACAGCCCTTTAAGGGGCTATACAAGTAATGGAATTTTGTTTATTTTGAAATTCCCACCTCTGATATTCCTTAAATTCAAATTAAATATACACAAAATACACACAAAATTGAAGGTTGGGTGATAGAGAACACAAAAAATAGGGTTGGGACAATACACCAAATTCACAGTACGATACGTATCAAGGTACACGAGTCATGATACGAGACGTATCTTGATAGTCATCCTGGTACTGAAGCTACAGTTAAGATCACAGGGACAATGGTGGAGTCAGCAATTCATAGTTGGGGAGCACAGATACATTAGGGAGGAGGGGGCAACATCAGCCCCCCCCCCCTCCCCCACCATATTCAACTGCACTGACTGATTACTCGTGTCTCAGTTCATACTCTGGCATAAGCCCATCCCTAAATTTACAAATATAAGTTAC
The DNA here is from genome assembly GCA_031216915.1 of Pictodentalium vernedei. NCBI lineage: Eukaryota > Metazoa > Mollusca > Scaphopoda > Dentaliida > Dentaliidae > Pictodentalium > Pictodentalium vernedei. The sequence goes on along the minus strand of CM062296.1, from coordinate 865,421,640 downwards.
CAAATGGCTTCACTTAGTCTTCGCACATCCTTCTACTTTTCAGTTTTAGAATAAAGACAATTTTAGTCACAGGCGCTGTTAATTATGATGACAATATGTAAGTAGTCACCTGATGATCGCGACAACTAACCTTACCAAATACATAAAAAACAAGAGGCCCCAGGGGGCCTGAGGGCACTCACCTGACATGGTAGCCTAAATGTAAAGCCCAGGGAATTGATTTCAACAAGTTGCATCTGCCCCTCCTTAGAAAAGCTTACACCAAATATCCAAAGATTCAGACCAATGGATCTAAAAAAAATATTTTTAAAGAATATTCCTCATATTGAACTAAGTTATAATTCAGGCTCCCATAGGAAGCCCAAATATGAGCCCAGGGACTTGGCTTGAACAAACTTGAATCTCACCTCCAGTGGGATGCCATTTTCCAAATATCAAAAGATTCTGACTGGTGGATTTGTAGAAGAAGATTTTTGAAGAATATTCCTCATATTGAACAAAGTTATAATTCAGGCTCCCACAGGGAGCCAAAATATCAACCCAGGGACTCGGCTTGAACAATCTTGAATCTCACCACCCTAAGGATGCTGCATGCCAAATATCAAAACATTCCGACCACTGAATCTGAAGATTTTTAAAGAAACTTTCCTCATATTGAACTAAGTTATAATTTGGGCTCCCACAGGGAGCCCAAATATGAACCCAGGGACTTGGCTTCAACAAAATTGAATCTCACCCCCCAAGGATCAAAATATCCCAACAGCTGAATCTAAAGAAGAAGATTTTTAAAGAAAGTTAAAAAATTTATAGTAATTTATATATTTTTTATACTTACCAATGACCCAGACATAGCTGGTGCTAACTCTAAAAAATCTAGGGCCAAACACAAATTTTGCCCCCCAATCCCCAAAATTTGCATCTAAAACCAAAAGAAATCATGTCCTGAAGGACCTCCATACTTTGCCCCTACTGCGCATGCGCAGTGTCAAGGACGTTCCGAAATTGGCGCCAATTATCATTCTTACAAGCAGTGCCTGGTCAGCGCTATGTACTCAGCGGGGAGGTATGAGTTCCCAACTCCTGGGAGGGCCATCCCCGTCTGGGTCATTGGTAAGTATAAAAAATATATAAATTACTATAAATTTTTTAACATTTTTATACTGTACCAATGACCCAGACATAGCTGAATACTAAAAAGGCTGGAGGGCCTAGGACATAGAGGAAAATCCAATAAGCTCAACTATATAATATAGAGTCAACCCCTCAAGGAGAAAAGGAGTATTAGGCTTTACATGTATCTTTCTTATTTTATGTTAAATTAGAAAGATACAATACCCTTCATAATTGAGCACAATAACATTCATGTTCTCTATTAACATCCAGTATAACCCTTTATACTAATTATTTTTAAAGTAAGCCAATAAATAAAGTTAGTCCAGAGAATTGAGACTCTTTATATTCTTTAAAAGTGTCCGAGGATTGTATATTAACGCCCGTTTGACACTTGACATATACAAATGCTTCACACCGAGCTACACTTTAAAAATATGACATGAATGAATTTTTAACATTAATATTACACTTTAAAACCATCCCGGAAACGACTCAGAAATACTGACTTCGGAGGAGGCATTCCCTTGCTTTTCACTATAAAGCAGGTGACCTAAGGGAACACCTCCCCCCTCCCCCCCCTTCCCCTTGCCCTGGGTCAAATAGCCCAGAATGAAGAGGGCAGCCGGATGGAGTCACTGCCGGAACAGAAAGCTTGCATAACTATAGTTGCAACTGTTTAGTGGACGACATTCTGAGCAACAGATAACGGACCTAAACAATGCAGGTCTCCAGAAATGGACTCAATATTTCTGAGATAAAAATTCGTGAATGTGGATGGCTGAGACCAATAAGCAGCCTTCATTAAATCTGTAATAGCAATACTATTTGCGTAAGCCCAAGATGTAGAAAGAGCTCTTACTTCATGAGCCGAAATCTTAAGCACAGACTGCTGAGAAGAAGATAAATTTTCATAAGCAGTACGGATAGTTAATTGAATCCATCTAGCAATAGAATGGACTGAAATGTCCTTTCTATTAGGCATCAGAGACAGAAAGAAACGTTTTCGTCCCTTTCTGATAAACTGAGATCTCTGTTTATAAATACGTAACGCTCTAACAGGACAGAGTAAAGGCCTACGCCCGTCTGAAGACGGAAGGGCCTTAATAACAATAGGTTCCGGATATTTATTAGGAGCCTGATTCTTAGCTAAAAATCCCACATTAGTAGTGAAGGTGATAGTGTTCCCGACACTACAATAGTGAGAATCATCCACCGACAGTGCATGAAGCTCACTGACTCTTCTAGCAGAAGAGAAAGCTAAGAGAAAAGCTGTCTTATAAGACAAGAATTTGAAATCTACTGTCCCAAGAGGTTCAAATGGCTTTTCCTTCAGTTTAAGAAGAACCCAAGCTAAATTCCACTTAGGAATTAACCTAAGAGTTCTGGGTCTATTTATCGAGAAGTTTCTAACTAACTTAGATAAAGAGACATTAGATCCAATTTGTAATAGGTATCAGATAATATAGACCTATAACCCTTAATAGTAACAGGCTGCAGTTTGATTTCGTCAAACAAGTATACTAGAAAGTTTGCAATGTCTGGTATGGAGGGATCGAAAATATCAACAGAATAATCCCTACACCAACGACGAAAAACCTTCCACTTAGCCGCATAGTTTAGCGAAGAGGAGGTCCTCCTACAGGTAGAAATCGCGTCCACTGCTCGTCCTGTAAAGTGCTTGCCATGCAAGAAGGACCGCACAACGGAAAAACGTGAAGGTTGAGACCTTGCGGGTTGTGATGAAGTTGACGCGGTTTCCCCTGCGAAAGAAGATCCTCCCGTGGAGGAAGCTTTCGCGGTAGGTCCCACAACAGACACCTGAGTAGATTTATCCACGGTCTCTGTGGAGACAGAGATGCTACCAACAGAATCTTGCATTGAGATTGTTTTATTTTTAGCAATACCTGCTGAATCAACGGCGTTGGAGGATACGCATATCCTATCATTCCGTCCCAAGGGATCGACAGAGCGTCTACTGCAAATGCTCTTGGATCCGGACACGGAGACACATACGTCTGCAACTGATTGTTGAGATGTGTCGCAAATAAGTCTATCATTGGCCGTTCCCATTGGTAGCAAATCTGATTGAATACTTGTTTGTTGAGAGTCCACTCCGACGGCAACAAGCGACCCTTTCGTGAAAGGGAGTCTGCTAGTACATTCAGACGACCCGGTATATGACGGACCGAAAGTAGAACTTGATGTTCTAGAGCAAACAGGATTCTTTCCGTTAGACTGAACAACGGAACTGAATGAGAGCCTCCCTGGTTCCGTATATACGCCACTACTGTCGTATTGTCGGACAGGATTTGGACATGAGCATTGTGAATAATGTCCATCCAATGACGTAACGCAAGCCAAATTGACATAATTTCCTTGATGTTTATGTGCTTGCCCAGGAATTGCGGATCCCAAAGACCCTGGCATCTCGAATCTGTTGGGATCAATGATGCACCCCAACCTGTTTGACTGGCATCCGTCATAATCGTAAAACTCGGATCCGGCAACTGCAGCGGAACTCCCTGAGTTAACCACTGAATGTTTGCCCAAGTCTGAATCTCTCGTTTCACTTGATCTGACAAGAGAACGTCTATGTCGAGCGAATGAATTTTCACACTCCAATTCTGAGTCAAAAAAATTTGGAGAGGACGAGTGCGTAACCGCCCCATCGGAATGAGGTCCGCAGCGGCTCCACACAGACCTATCAGTCTCATGAACTCCCTCGCTGTGACTTTGTCTGCGTGAAGACAATAGCGAGCGTAACAACTGACTAATTTCGCTCTGGTTAACGGCAGACGAACGAGATTGTTGTGCGTCTCGAAGCTCATTCCCAGATGTGTGAATGACTTGGACGGCACCAGATCCGACTTCTCTTCGTTTATTATAAAACCGAGACATCGGAGCAATAGAAGCAGATTCTGCACATCGTTCTGAAGCGTTAACTCGCCGTACCTCTGAAGAATGTCGTCTAGGTAGGCCGACGTTACTGCAGACGAATGAGCTCGGAAATACATCATTACCGAGTTCATTACCCGAGTGAAAGCCCAGGGTGCTAGGTTCAATCCGAAGCACATCGCCCGGAATTGATACACCACTCCTAGGACTGCGAAGCGTAGATACTTTCTGAATGTCGGATGTACCATGACGTGAAAGTACGCATCTTTGAGATCTATGCTTGTTGCATAATCGTTCACCCGAATACTCGCTCTGACCGATTGAATCGTCTCCATATAAAACTTCGGAGCGACGATCAGCTTGTTTATCCAGCTCAAATCTATGACTGGACGGAACGAGCCGTCTGGTTTCAGAACCAGAAACAGATGGCTGTAGAATCCCGGTGTTTCCTGGTTTTCTACGACCTCTACCGCGTTCTTCATTAAAAGAGACTGCACCTCTGATAACAGAGCGTCTCTTTTCTGCGGATTTGACGGAAGTTGAGTCCATTTTGGACTTCGAGTTAATGGAGGCTTTCGTTTGAAGGATATTTTTAGACCTTCCGAAATCACCCCTCTCACCCAAGGGTCGTCCGTAATCGACGCCCACTCTTGTGAAAAACTCGACAACCTTCCGCCAACCGGCACGCGATAGAGGTTGAAGCCATCACCTCCTGGACCTGCGAAGCCTGCGGGAGGAGAAACCGCGTCCTCCACGACCCGCACCTCGTCCCGTCGACCTCGGGGCGTCCGACCGGTTGTCCCGGCCCGAAGGACGTCCCGCACGTGAGTCGCTGCCTTGACGGTCTCTTGAATAAGACCAAGAGGACGCACCGGAACCTCTCTTGGGCGCATTAGACCCAGAAGTGCCTGTCTTACTCTTATCTGCCGTGTCCGACTTCTTAGAAGCGGATTTAAACAGCAGAGAATCCGAAGCTTTCTTAGTAATTTTATCGTAAATTGCAGAAAGCTTGCCGTCGAAGAGAAGTTCTCCGGAGACCGAAGCGACTCTGAGAGAGTTCTTCACCTTACTATCCACGAGTGTGGATGTAGCTAGGGCTGCGTCACGTCTAACCAACTCCAGGTTTACCACTGAAAGGGCGGAGTTACACGTGGAATAAGCTACTGCCCTTGAAAGAAGTCTTAAAGAGGATTGTATATCCTGGAATTCTTTCCCTTGAAGATGCAGTGATAACGCCTTTGTAAGGTGGTCTGCGTAAGATAAAGCGTCTAAACTGGCTCTGTTAGACGAAATAGTCGTCTCCAACACCGCGGTTGGAATAGACGTAGATGACGGTAATGATAATTGTAAGTCTTCCGCTTCGTCGTCCATACGCAGAGGAACTCTCGGGATACCCTGTCCTGCTGTATCGAATTTATTCCTTGCATTAATGAAAGGCAGGTTAAGAGCATTGGCGGACAAGAAACCCGCTTTTCCTGTTTTGGAAGCAAGCTTGAATATAGCGTCGTTCAATAATTCAAATGTTCTTGTGACATTATTGGACTGAGACGGAAACTCGGGAGCGATGTCCCTGAACCGCTCGAAGAAATCAGAGTCCAATGACGCTATAATTCTCTTGTCCGGTACCGCAGCAGTCTGGCCCGACGGAACAACCTGAGGAAGAAAGTGCCGGATGAAGTCCACGGCAGCTTTATGTTGTTCCGAAAGGGATAGCTCCAAGTCATCCGTCTCCCTTTCACCATCCGGTCGGACCTCACGATGCTCCCGGTCGTCCGCACCCAATGCTTCGGCGGAGCGTACAGACCCAGCGCCGTCGGATAATTCCCGATCCGACACCGTTTCTGTCGGTTGCTGGGATGCTGCGATAAGTTGTGCTATTTGAGCAAGCACGTCCGACATCGAGGCCTGCGGAGGCGCAGTCTTTCGCTGCTTCGCCGAGGGCAGCTCCGCATCTAGTGACTCCCGCATACTCTTCCTATGCAAACGTCTGGAGTCAACCGGCCTCGTGTCCCTGGCTACCGGATGGCGTGACCTGGTCGCCGAAGAATCCCTGATCGGCGAAGCTGGTAGAATATCGGCGGTCACGTAGCCAAGGTGCGGTAGTGTGCGCTGGTGAGAGAAAGAAGCCTGAGCAGTCTCAGCGGACTGCCTATACAACGGACGTCCCGAGCGACGGACGTGTGCTCCGCTTGCGATACATTTTGTACCACAACATCTGGTCCCAGATGTTGTAGTACGAGAGAGGGGCCTCTCTCGCTCGCGGCCCGGCTGGACCTGGACGAGCTAGGAACCGGACACGAAGGCTTCCTCCGATCTCTCCTACTATCCGCCGTCACTGGGTGTGCACCTTGAATGTTTATAGTGCTCACATCACCCAACATTTCCTCCTGGACCGCATCGGACGAACCCGGGTGCCGAACCATTCGGTGAATGGACGCTACACCGGGCGAGCTAGCGGACGACAACTGTCGTATCTCCATGAGCACTTTTGCCGCTAGCTCTGCATTCATTTGTGACGACGGAAGCGCACTTGCGGAAGATAACATGGAAACATCACCCTGTTCTTGTTCCTCTGAAATAGAAACTGATAGAGTAGAGTGACCCTGCGGAGAAAGAGCCGGCATAGCCCTTTCTCCATTAACAACATACCGTGACACATGTTTCCAATGTTTGTCATCCCAATATTGACATATTGAACAGGAGTTAGTGCGAGTACACTGACTACAATTAATACAATGATCATGAAAGTCAGAGGAAGATTTCTTCCTATTACAATTTGAACAATATCCTTTCATTGTGAAAAGTCAACAACAAGTCCTAGTACTCGCACAAACCCCTAAACACAAAGATACATAATAACATGATCCATTAATATTGAAAAAACAATTGAAAATCAAAATTATTTTTGAAAAATATTTTTTCAGCGAAGCCCAAGTTTCTGAAAAGTAACGTTGAGCCCCAATGGATCCCAAGGCTAAAATTTTAAAATTATATTAAATAATTAATGCAACACTTACGGATAATAATAATGTATCTTATAGTGAGATAAACTACTCCAAAGGCAAACAGCCCCCCTCAAAAGAGACTGTTGCCAATGTAAACAAACAGTGTAAAAACACCAGAAAACATGACTCCAGGCACTGACAATACTGGCCCGAAATCAGTCATCAAAATTACACACTATCTGATGCAAAACAGAGACTCCCAGGGGAGAATCTGCAGAACATCAGATGGTAGATGCAGAACACAACGTTTATACACCCATGGGTGAAAACGTAAACATGGGGAAAATAACAGAATTCATTCTGTAACCAAGCTAATTCTCCCAAGAGAATTTAGAAATGATCTTTCTCAAAAATATGCCAAAAGCATGGGAGAATAGCAAGGGGGGACTTAGAAGACCAGGGGAGAGGAAACACTGAATAAGCAGAGCAACTTTATAGCAAGAATGACAACAACAGGCCTATGCCTCGAAAATAGGCCACTTAACATAATTTCATTAAAAAATTTTAAGTTACAGCCCTGATTATTTTCTGTCACTCCTTTTTCCTCTCCTCCTTCTATATCCTCCTTAGAATCACCATTTCTCCAATAATTATGTGTCTGGCATCCTTTAAACTGAGATTTACAAGCACAAAGATCAGTGAGATGTTGACTGATGAAGGGCCAAACAGAGAATGATAATTGGCGCCAATTTCGGAACGTCCTTGACACTGCGCATGCGCAGTAGGGGCAAAGTATGGAGGTCCTTCAGGACATGATTTCTTTTGGTTTTAGATGCAAATTTTGGGGATTGGGGGGCAAAATTTGTGTTTGGCCCCAGATTTTTTAGAGTTAGCACCAGCTATGTCTGGGTCATTGGTACAGTATAAAAATATTCCTCATTTTGAACAAAGTTACAATTTGAGCTCCCACAGTGAGCCCAAATATGGACCTAGGGACAAGGCTTGAACAAACTTGAATCTCACCCCCCTAAGGATGCTACATACCAAATATCAAAACATTCCGACTGCTGGATCTGAAGAAGAAGATTTTTAAAGAAAATACTTCATTTTGAATTACAGTACGTCCAGAGTGTATACCATATGAAACACGGGACGCAGTGTTTACATTTCATCAAAACAGAGTTATCCGGTGAAACTCTGTGTTACAGCAACAGATAACTAACACTGTGTTGGTCGATGATTTTGTGTGAAAGAGATTAGTGTTGTTGATTGGCAATAAACACAGTCTCACAGAAATTGCTACTGCGTTCATTTCAGTGTTTTGTGTGACGTTCATCTCGAGGTTTGAATCATAGAAATCGGATATAAAAAGACTTTTCCGATTTCTATGGTTTGAATAACAACTTACACGGTAACTACACAGTTTGCAAGTTGGTGTGCATTAATTCGGTAATAACTGTGCATGCAGCGTAATTTTTTGATGACGAGCCACAGAAACTGGCGAAGAGGCAATTTAAAAACTCGGAAGACGAATCCCGTATCAATCAAACCCTACTGGATGGGACAAAGTTTTAGAGATGCTGAACGCAGATTCACAAGAATAATAAAAAAGTCTTAAATAAATTTCCCAAATCTCACTTGAAATTTTATATGCCATTTGCCAAACCCATATACTTACAAATACTGTGAAATAACGCCTAGGCTAGCCGTCTACATGTCGGCAGGATATATTCGCAGCAAGTCAATTTTATCGTCTTAGAAAATGTCCAGAATTTGCATTCAGCTGATATATTGTAACAGAAAAAAAATAAAAACAAAACAAAACAAAACATGCAGACTTCATCAATCTAGATGTACCGAAAGACGTTATTAATATTTACAGGAATATACTACATGTACAACAAACTAAACCAGAAAGAAGACAGCCAATATAAATTTTACAGCAACGGGGAGTCAAGCAGAAAATCACAGCCTCGTGAGGTTCTATCACCACTAGTAAAAATCCTCTAAGTAAGCCCTTCTCATAGCAGAACACTAGAGTCTAGGCTTGCATCTGGATCTGTACGAGGAGTGAATCACGGGTACCAAACTACCAACTCTCCAAACACCACCCCACCCCACCCCTCTTTCCACCACTAGCTTTGCTTTGGAAGCAAAAGATAACAAATGTTATTCTCGAATTTTGCAGGTGGCCAGTATCATCTTCGATCAATATTTGTAAGATTTATTCAAGCAATTAACAGATACGGATTGCGAAAAAAAAAATAACAATGACCGAATGAAACATTGAAAAGAAAAAAGATGTTTTGAATTTGCATGCAAGAGAGAGAGAGAGAGAGAGAGAGAGAGAGAGAGAGAGAGAGAGAGAGAGAGAGAGAGAGAGGCAAAATATATATACATGTGTATCTGAAAAATTGTGCCCCAAACACACCAAGCACATAGCCAGAACATTCAGAGTTGGGGGGGGATTGTAATATCTAGGGAGGTGTACTCTGCATAGTCCTAAATCCGTATTCGTACAAGGAGGGAATCATGGGTAATGGATTCATTCTCACGTAGCCAACATTTTGAAATTAGCTAGCAACATTTTCCATTTCACACCTTTAGGAGATTTGATTATGGTCTGTTTCTGATTAAAATTAAAACCTTCAGCTCAGCAAAACATAATATTTTTTTTGTTGAACTGTTTTCAATGAAAAAAGACTTTTGGCTTGGCAATTAGTTGTAAAAACACAGTTGTTCTTTGAACCTAGTCATTGTTTTATCTGTTTTTGATAGTTTTGATAGGTTTGAGATGACTTCAATACTTTATTATAAACTGTTGCTTTTATCTTTTTTGATTAGAAGATTTATTGTTTATTCAATAAACCTATATAAGTAAAGAATCAGACAAAATATGATCATAAATTTATCATGGCCACTGCACAGATTGATGTTAATTTCTTGGAAAATGGTAGAGGTGGTCACTTTTTGATTCATGCTGGCTATAAATTTTCAATTCGGACAAGAAGAAATGAAAGGTGTTATTGGAGATGTGTAATTCGTGACTGCAGAGCCAAAATTGTTACCGTGGATAACATTCCAGTGTCAATAGGACAAGATCACAATCATGATAGTGACAATATGGCCCTTGCTGCCAGTGCTTTTCTAAATAAAGTTAAAAAAAGATGCCGTGATGAGGTTTCTCCCATTCCAAGAATATACGACGAAGAACTTGGCAGTCTCAGAGATAATGAATTTGATGAAGTGACTGCAGATATGATAAAAAAAATTCCAACATTTGACATTTTTAAAGCTGCCTTGTATAGAAGTCGTGCAAAAGTGTTGCCCAAATTACCAAAAACACAAAGAGAGATAGAGTTAAATAATTCCTGGAAAGAAACATCAGCTGGAGAAAGATTTTTATTGTGTGATAATACCAGTGAACAGGGTCATAGAATTATCATTTTTGGCACTGATGAAAATCTGAAACAATTGTGTGATTCACCTGTCGTGTTTGGAGATGGAACATTTTATTCGTGTCCTGGCTTATTTTACCAGCTGTATACCCTTCATGGTAGAATTGAAGGATCAGTATTTCCATTAATATTTGGCTTATTGCCTAACAAGACAGAACAAACTTACCGCCATTTTTTCTCTTTAATTAAAGACGCTGTTATTGAGCGAAATTTAACCCTTGAACCAGCGATATTTCTAATGGATTTTGAGGTAGCTGCAAGAAATGCTGTGGTCGCTATCTATCCTTCCGTTTCACCAAAAGGATGTTTTTTTCATTTTACACGGTGCATATGGAGAAAAACACAAGCTGTTGGGCTGGCAGCCAGATACAGAAATGACGAGAACATAAAACTGCTGGTGCGTCGAGCAGCAGTCCTGCCGTTAGTTCCCATCCACCTAGTTGAGGATGTGTGGTTTAATGCTTTAGAGAGTAGTGAAGACAATAGTTCAGAAGTGACTCAATTTACAGATTATGTGACTGAGACATGGGTTGAAGGTTCACCCTTAGAAATGTGGAATCATTTTGATAATGACGGTGCCCGTACCACAAACAACGTTGAAGGATGGCACAGCAAAATAAACAAATTGTGTGGGCATTCACACCCAAATATATTTTCATTAGTGACTTTATTAAAGCAAATCCAGGCAACAAATGAGGCCAGAATTATTCAGCTGCAAGCTGGGGGAGTACCACGCCCCCAAAAAAGAAAATACAGGCAATTGGATTCTCGTCTTTCATTGCTGAAAACCCGCCTGCAAATGGGAGAAATTGACATTATGACATATGCAGATAAGGCTTCAGATTTAGTTCATTTAGAATAAATTTGGTGCTAGATTTTACTTGCAGTGCTCAATGTTCAGTGTTGTGTATCTTCTGATTTTTGTTTTTGCATTTATACCACTGTGAATAATGGATTGTTTGTCCTTAACATATCTGTTCTTCTCTATTGAAAAATTCTAGGGAACCTGTCCCAGCTCTTCTTCACTTTTACTGTTTCTGTGTTACTAAAGTGTTTCTGTGTTATTATTTATTGATAAGGTTTATTTAAAATAAATAAACCTTATCAATAAATAATAACACAGAAACACTTTGCTGTCAGAGAAAATTAATAATCACCAAATATGAAACAGAGTATAGCTTAATTGGGGATTAACACCTATTGTTCTCCTTAACATCAATTCTCACTCAGCCAACATTTTTCAGCTTATCTGGTTACCCCAAAATTAAAAATGTTGGCTCCGTGAGAAGACACCGGGTAATGAACTACCAACTTCCCACACACCACCCCTCCTCGTCACCACTAGATTTGCTTTGGAAGCAAAAGATAACAAATGTTGTTCCCATGTTTTGCGGGCGGCCAGTATCATCTTTGATTAAGATGTGTAAGGTTTATTCAAGCAACTGACACCAACAGAGAGACAGTCTACAAAAACAAAACAATAACAATGACAGAATGAAACATTGCAAAGAAAAAGATGTTAAAAAAACAATAAAAGTACACAAAATATGGGTAATTATTTTATTCATCACAAATACCTGTGTGAACAGCTGCAAGATGGGGGAAAACACAAAAACAGAAGGGGGTGCACCCTCTCCCCCTTCCCCCCCCCCCCCCTCTCACTAGCGGGGACTTGTGACTCCTTGAGTCCATTTGTGTCCATAATTTATAAGTTCCGAAAGGCATTAAAAATTAGGCTGCATCACCACCAAATAGAATCCGAATAAACTATGAAGCTCGGGGGATTTCGCAAAATAACCGTCCTCCCCCCCCCCCCCCCCCCCACCCTCCACCTCTCCCATTGGGCGACGCCAGTGCAACACAAACACATTTCCGTCATTCTGTCAGTGGTTCGGTGGTGGTGTTGTTTATAACTTATGATAAGGGTATGCCTACCATTCAGAGCCGAACAACACTTTTTTCTGAAGCCTACTTTCCTACTCTTTCACAAGTGGACAGTTAAAATTCACAATACAGTGCTTTTAAATTTCACTCGAAAGTAATCCACAATTAAACAAACCTTAAAATTTATTTATTTTTGAAAGATGTCCATGAAATCTTTCAAACAATCGTTGTAAACATTAGTGCAGTGTTCAAACTTCAAAATGCTGTGACAAGTGAAAACAAGAGGCCCCATGGGGCCTGAAGCGCTCATCTTGAACAGAACACAATATAAACAGAGTCAAAGAATGAGTACATTACGCAAACCATCTCCATAGGCTACACTGTCAATCCTTGAATGAATGAATGAATGAATGAATGAATGAATGAATGAATGAATGAATGAATGAATGAATGAATGAATGAATGAATGAATGAATGAATGAATGAATTTTATTTAGCGGTATACAGCAATATAGATATGTATATTTATACAATACAAACAAGAGATCAACTATGCATGTATACCGCAGGGAGACGACATAGCCAGATTGGCTGTCTACCTGTCGTCTCCCAGGGATTATACTGTGCAGCATTGGAATCGGACTATCAGACAACAGTTCATTTGTACTTGGATGCTGGTGGCTTGGTCTACCTGCCAAGAGACGAGAATATGTCCAGACATATACAGCACCAGCGGAGATGGGTCACTGGATAACCACGACACAATTCCTGTCATACTTCTCCCCCACTGACAGCCACAAATCACGACGTCATTCCGGTCGAAGCTCCCACAGAGAGCTCCCCACTGAATGATGCAAAACGTTGGGAGTCCTCAGCTAAGTAAGACCCTACCCGCGGTGTTTACCACTAGATTTATCGGTATAGTTGACTACATGGTTGGAGCTGTATCTGAAGGATACTGACAAAAACAACTACAAGATTTCACTGTAGTCATTCAGCAACCCAGTCCGCCGGTACTGTTCTTGGAAAGCGCTAAGTTAGTATAATCTTGAAAATTCATAGCCTCATAATTATCTGAAAATATTCTGCCTGTTCTAAATAGAGCATTCGTTACAGTATGGATTATTAGTCGATGTTATCGGAGTATTGGACAGTAATTTTACGGTTAATTGTATTTTGAAAATGTTTTTATTGCTGCTGTTACGTAAATCGAGCTCTAAGTCATTCCATAGTTTAGGGTATATATGTGTTGGAAAGTTCTCAAGAGCCCTTGTTCTTGTTCTGCCAATTTGGAGAAGATCTCTCCTTCTACTAGCTCTGCCCGTAGTATTGACTACAGGGTGGAAGTAGTGTCTGAAGGATACCGGCAAGTTATCATGATACCAATCAAATACAAACAGGCACGCGTGGAGTTTAAAGAGGTCGTTTACTTTAAGAATCTTATTTTCTCGGAAGAGAGGATCAGTGTGTGCTCTGTATCGCGTGTTGTTTATTATGTGGATGGAGCGTTTTTGAAGAAGCAGTATCTTTTTAATTGTTCTAGCATTGCCCCAAACATTTATCCCATACACTAAATGTGTGTGTATCAGGGCATAATAAAGTGTTTTCATCGCTTCTCTGGGAAGTGTAGTTTTCACTTTATTTAGTGCGAAATTCGCCCGAGCAATCTTGGAAGAAAGTTGAGATATATGGTGCTTATACGATAGACTATCATCAATATGTATCCCTAAGAATTTAAGAGATTTCTCTGTATCATTAGTACCTACTTTGCTTATAATTTGGCCGTTTATTAGAATGTCGTAATGAATTGTTGTTCTTTTGCCGGAGGGATTGATTAAAATGTATTTAGTTTTAGTAGCATTTAACACAAGTTGATTCGCACAACACCATTCAAATATTTTTCCAAGCTCTGTGTTTATAAGTGCGGTTAATTGATTTGGATCAGGGCCCGAAGAATGTCCCGAAGTGTCGTCAGCAAAAGATAGGAGATTCAGGGACGTAGCCCGATAAATGTCGTTGACATATATTAAGAATAGTGTTGGACCGAGTACCGAGCCTTGCGGAACACCATGCGTTATTTTTACTCTGTCAGATATATGCTTGCCATATGCAACATACTGTGATCTACCAGATAGATAGCTTTTAAACCAGTCATTGCCCAATCCTCTAATACCGTATCTATATAATTTATTTATTAAAATGTCATGGTCTATGGTATCAAATGCTTTCGAAAGGTCCAAAAATAGTGCCAATGTACTGTCCTTACTTCTTTTATTATTTGCATCTGATATAGTTTTCAGCAGCTGCATGACAGGATGCACCGTACTAGGATTTTTCCTGAAACCGTATTGATTTGGATGTAAGATGCTGAAGTGATCTACGTATTTTACAAGCCTAACTGACATAAGTTTTTCCAAAAGTTTTGAGAATGTCGGTAGTATGCTGATGGGTCTGTAATTTGTAAAATTGTGTTGGTCACCTGCTTTAAATATAGGAATAACTTTAGCAGTTTTCATTTTATCTGGAACAGTACCGTGTATAAATGAACAATTAAAGATATGTGTTAGAGGGGTAACAATGGGGTCAATGGCTTGTTTAAGTAGTTTTGAACTAATATCATCACAATCTTTGCTTCCTTTCGACTTTAGAGATTTTACGATATTCATAACTTCAAAATCACATGTTGGGCTTATATAAAAATTATTAGTAGAGTTTGCATCCATGAAGTCGTGAAATGATTTGTTGGTGGCGGGTATTTTTTCACTCGTTTGTTTTCCTATACTTGCGAAATAAGCATTGAATTCGTTAGCTATTTCCGTCGGGTCATTTACTTCTTTATCATTATGGGTAAAAAATTTAGGCAAGTTAACAGCTCCGTTTGACCTTTTGATGGCGTCATTTAGTATTTGCCATGTTTTACGCATGTTATATCTATGTTCATTCAGAACATGTTTGAAATAATTTGCTTTGCATCGCTTTTTTACTTTATTAAATATTTTACAGTAGTTTTTATAGTTGGTTACGTTGGATTCGGTTGGGTTTTTTAACTTCTTATTATAAAATTTGCTTTTATTATTCGATGATACTATTAGCCCCCTTGTCATTCAAGGTTTTCTCTTTATAATTTTTTTTTTCGTACAAACACGTATCCGGGGGAAAGCTACATCAAATAATTCCAGGTATATATCTAAAAAGTTGTTGTATGCTGTGTTTGGATTATCCGAACCCATGACTGTCGAAAAATCACATTGTGAGAGAAGTAATTTAAAAGTTTCCATAGTTTCAGCATTTACCTTCCGTATCCATGAATAAGATTCTTTGTCAGATTTTGGCGGAATAATTTCTACGTGAAAAGTACCGAAATGATCGGAAACATCAGTTATTATTATCCCAGATATTGAAGTGGAAAGAATATTGTTTGAAAATATGTGATCAATGAGAGTGGCTGAATGTGTAGTCAAACGGGTGGGTTTTGTTATGACAGGTAAAAATCCTTGGCTAAACATTAAGTTAATGTAGCTGTCTGTTTTGGGGTGGGAATCATATTTCAGAAGATCAATATTAATGTCACCCATTAAATATGAAGATATATTTTCCTGATTTAACTTATCTGTAATTTCATTTAGTTTGTTTAGGAAGATATCAATGTCCGCTTTCGGTGGAGTATTGGGCCTGTAGATTATCCCAATGACTTTCCGAGATTTATTAACATTAATTTCGATAAAGAGCGATTCTATGACGTGAGGTATGAAAGCCGACAGATCATGACGAACTTTGAAATCAATGTTCTCTTTAATAAATAACCCGACTCCTCCTCTACCATCATCACCGTCAGGACGGATATTTTTTATGAGATTATGATAGCCGTCGAGGTTGTACGATATGTTTGAGGGGACATGAAAGATTTCTGTTAGACCAATGATGTCAAACTTATTTTCGGTTCCTTGCAAATTAAACAGATCCTGTAAAGAGTCCCAGTGGGCATTAATACTCTGACAGTTAATATGAAAAAGCGAGAAAGATTGGGTTTCGTTGTTGATGGTTGATCGGAAATTTTCTGGCAAATAATACTTACATTCGGGTTTATGGCTGTGGAATGGGGAATCCTCAACGTCGTCGGACGAAGGAGATGTATTGTTGTAGTGGGTTACGAAGTCGTATTCCAAGACAGTATGGACCTCGTCTAAAGTTATATTACCCGCCATACTGATTGGCAGCACTTTTGTCACCAGCCTCTGTAACTTTGTTGCATAAAAGTGTTAAGCTATTTGAAATGTGTCTGGCAGTCCGACTCCATGTGCTCAGAAAAGGTAGGATGGTAGAAAAGGAAATTGGAAACAAAGAAAAAATCATTGTGATAAATATGAGATGTACAAACAGTTTCATTATTGTATGTATTATAATGAATGGAGATGGGCTCAGGAGTGGGAGGACATGAGCAAAGTACCAGACGAATGCCGTATAATTAAATACTCTCACTTCTCGCCTCCAGTACACAGCTGACGGCCTTAAGGGCCGCAGGGCAATGCCTTGGACGCAAAGAGCGATAGGATTTATTTTTCTTTTCTTTTTTTATATTGTGTGTGTTCTACTAGCGTTTCCATGTATATTGCTGGTTGCATGGGTCTGATCGTTACTAAGAAAGACACCGAAGTGTCAACCCGGAAAAGTATTAACCACTTACCAAGCCGAGTGCAAGACGGCAAACGTGTAAATAATTCACTTCAAGCTTCCAAAACGTTGTAAAAAAATAATTATTCATTTCCCGGAATTTCAAGAGGTGGATGTGTGTGTATGTGTGTGTGTGCTGGTGTGGGGGGGGGGGGGGGGGGGGGTGGGGGTGGAGGTATTGTCGTTCTGATCGTTACTAAGAAAGTCACTGATATGACCATTGTATGGAAATATCAACCCCTTTTTTATCAATGTCGAAGACGACATTCGTATGACGGTTTCCGGTATAATTAAATATTTTCACTTCATGCTTCCAAAACCCTGTAAGCAAATACTCTGATTCACTTCCGATATTTAAACCGGGAGGCGCGGCGAAGGGGTGGTGTGGTTATTGTCGCTTTCTGCGTATATTGATGGTCAGTTCTGATCATCGCTACAAAGGTAACTGATATGACCATTGGCGGGAAATATCAACCGTGTATCTATCTTGGTCAGTTCAGGTTGTTACTACAAAGGTAACACATATGACCAGTGTATGAAATATCAACCCCGTATACCTATCGATGTTAAGACAACACTCGTATGAAAATTTCTAGTACGATTAAACATTTTCAGTTCTTGCCTTCAAAACACAACCTACGGCCAAGACATGCTTTGGGAGCAAAAAGTGAAAAGAATTTTTATTTTATATATATTTTTTATTTTTATTTTTTTATTTTTTTTATTTTTTGTTGGCGGGGGGAGGGAATTTCCGCGTATATTACGAATTACCCAAAGGGTCATTGAAATGTCCACTATTGAAACATTAACCCTTTAACCAAAGATGTACAAGACGAAACTTGTATAAACATTTGCCTTATAATTAAACTCTCTCACTTTCCGCTTCCAAAACACCACCCACGGCCCAAGGGGTCGCAAGGCATGCCCTGGAATCGAAAAGTGAGAATAGTTTTATTAGCGATATCCGAGTATATTGCAGGTCAGTTCTGATCGTTACCAAAAAAGACACTGAAGTGCCCACCATGGAGAGTATTAAGCACTTACCTAACCAAGTGGCAGGACGAAACGCATGTAAAAACTCACTTAGTGTTTCCAAAAAACAGTCAGCAAATAAATGATTCACTTCACGGTATTTCAATGAGGAGGTGCGGGGAAGGAGGTGTGTGTATATGTGTGTGGAGCGTGGGGGGGGGGGGGTAATTGTCGATTACTGCGTAGATTGTTGTTTCAATTCTAATCGTTACTCAGAAAGTCACAAAAATAACCACTGTAGGGAAATATTCCCCCCCCCTCCCCCCCCTCCCCCCCCCCCCCCCCTTATTTATCCATGGAGAGCATGACACCCGTATGAAAGTTTCCCGTATAATTAGACATTTTCACTTCATGTTTCCGGATCACTATAAACAATTAATGACTACTTCCCGTTTTTTTGTTTTGTTTTTTTTTGTTTTGTTTTTTCAACGGGGGGTGCGGGGGGGGAGTA
Organism: Pictodentalium vernedei; assembly: GCA_031216915.1. Taxonomy (NCBI): domain Eukaryota; kingdom Metazoa; phylum Mollusca; class Scaphopoda; order Dentaliida; family Dentaliidae; genus Pictodentalium; species Pictodentalium vernedei. The sequence goes on along the minus strand of CM062296.1, from coordinate 865,403,191 downwards.
TTTTGTCGGTTTCCACGTACGTTGTTTATCAGTTTTGATCGTTACTAAGAAAGTTACTGATATGACCATTGTAGGAAAATATCAATCCCTTACCTATCCATGTTAGAGGACGACAATAGTATGAAAATTTCCCATGTAGTTAACCATTTTCACCCTTTGCCCCAAGACACAACATATGTCCCAAAGGGTCGTTGTTTGTCAGTTTTGATCGTTACTAAGAAAGTTACTAATATGACCATTGTAGGAAAATATCAACCCTTTACCTATCCAAGTAGAAGAGGACATACGTATGAACATTTCCCGTGTAATCAAACATTTTCACCCTTTTGCCCCCCAAGACACAACATACGACCCGAGGGGTCGCAAGGCATGCCCTGCAGGCAAAAAGTGAAAATAATTTATATTTTTATTTATTTAATATTTAAAAAAAAGCCGTATAATTAGACATTTTCCCCTCCTGCTTCCAAAATACTGCAACTCATTAATGGTCTACTTCCCGTGTTACGCAGGGAGGAGGGTGGTCGGTTCAGATCATTACCAAGAAAATTACTGGTATGACCGCTGTGGGAAGAATATTAATCCCTTATCAATCCAAATAAAGGTCGACACAAGTATAAGAAAATATCTTGTATAATTAAACATCCTCACCTTTTCACCTTTTTGCCTCCGAAGCACAACCTACGGCCCAAAGGGCCCCCTGGCATGCCTCGGAGGCAGAAAGTGAACCCAAAAGTCATGCCTGCTGAGATAGCAATGACCTTTTGCCCTAAGCACCTACAAGGCGACACTCGTATAAAAAAAAATAATAAAACAAAAACAAAACAAAAAAAAAATGCCGCACCTTTCGACATTTTCGCTTCTTGATCCCAAAACACTGTAAGCCATTAATGATTCACTTCCCCGTGTTTCAGTGGCACCCCGCGTTGGGTGTTTGGCGGGGTTGGAGCATGTCGCCTTGCCAGCGACTTCCCGCGTTAATTGCTAGTCGGTTTCGACTGTTACCAAGAGACTCACTAATATGACCGCTGTCAAGCCAAGTAGAAGACGACACTCGTATGAAAATCTTCCGTGTAATTGAACATTTTCACTTCCTGACTCCAAAACAGAACCCACGGCCCAAAGGGTCGCAAGACACGCCTCGGAATGCAAAAAGTGAAGATATTTATTTTTTTCTTCTTTTGTTAATGATTTTCGCATCAGCGGGCCGGTCAATGAGTTATTATTATTCGTATATATCGCAGGTCTGATCTGATCATTACCAACCCCCCCCCCCCCCCCCCACCCCCCAAAAAAAAAATCATTGAGATGACCACTACAAATAGCATTAACACTTTACCCAACGAAATACGAATCAAAACTCGCATAAGAACTCGCATAAGAAGTTAACTTATAATTAAACATTCTCACTTCCCGCTTCAAAGACACAACCTACCCTGGAATCAAAAAGTGGAAGTATGTTAAATATTATTATTATTATTATTATTGTTGTTTTAACAGATTTCCGCGTATATTACAGGTTGGCTCCGATCATTACCATGAAAGTCATTGATATGGCCACTATAGAAAGTATTTACGCTTTACTTAACTTCCGGGGTTTCAACGGAAATGCGTGGTGGTGGGTGGTGGTGGGGGGGGGGGGTGGGGGGCGAGGTGCATGTGAGACATGCCATGGAAGAAGAAAGGGGAAGTTTTTGTTTTCTTGATTTTTGCATATATTATCGTAGCTTCTGATCGTTACGATTTGAAAGGGTGAGAAGGGACTACATGTAATGTTAAGTTATTTGTTTTTTTCACTTGTGTAGGATTACACTATTTAGTTGGAAGATAAATATTCTTCCAAATCATCCATTTGAGACTTTTTTGTTATTCGACGCACAGTTTCGTTTCTCAGTTTTATAAATATTACTCCGTCAGCTGTCCAATTACCCATAATTTTTGACTCTTTCTGTAGTTTTCTGGCCCGCGAAGCAATCTGTGCTCGAAGCTTAGTCAGATCTTCATTGAGAAAAAAGTTTTGTTGGGGCAGATGCTTGGCTTGATTTAACGCTTGGTAATTTAGATGAATCAACTGATTTCAGTTTTGATTTGGATTTGAAAAGAGCCTGTCGTGTTCGCTAACTAACCAGGCGAAAGATAATGGGTCGATGAGATGTAGCACCAGTTTTCGGTCTCTATTCGGTGACTGCGCGAAATATCACTCAACTGAAGTGGGACACCGATCGCATTGGCCATTTCTAAGATAGCAATATCAGTGTTCTCTTGGGGTGCCTCGGGGACTCCCATGAGTCTGAGATTTGTCGTCGACCGACCGTACTGCTGCAAGTTGTCGAGCTCTTCGGATAGACGGTTAATTGTCATGTCACGTTCCTTGACAGAAGTTTCCAGAGCATTAATTTCATTTGCCTCTAGTGACAGGAGACGCAGATTAACCAAACAGTTAATACTTTTCGTTACCGCTTTAACTGACAATGTCTTCCAGAAGTTTTTGCACAGATGGGTCACTCAGACCTTGCACAAATGAGATTGGGGGAACATGCGCTTCTTGTGACGACATATCTACGCTACCCTTTACTGTTTGCCGTTTGAGAGTTATGTGAATGCAATGTTTGCGTAATGGAACATTCGCCGTCAAATAGGTCTATATCAGAGTTAGACGCCGGACACTTCAACACAACCGGGAGAACGTGAAGAGTCTGGTGTTAATTTAGGCTTCGGTTTTTTTGTATGTGGTGTCACAAGGTTGGATTCATCCGATTCTCGACGTCGTTTGGGTTTCGGTTTTTTCCTTCCCATTAAAATAAACAATTAATTAACTGTTGAGTGTTGACAAATACATCTATGAAAAAAAACTTGAATGTTTGTATTATTGACTGTTTATAAATAGAACGAAAATAAAGTTTATAGTCAATTTTTATAAATGGAATGAAAATATAGTTTATGTCGAATGTAATATCAAATTCTCACACTTGATTACATTTGATCTAATCAAGACAACGTCGAT